>CM040994.1:15872757-15887101 GCA_022985145.1 Pangasius djambal
ATAAAGAGTTTATATGAACCAACAAAAAGGTTAACGTTCACTACGACTCAAATGATCTGGCTTCAAATTCAAGTTTAAATTTGGGCATCTTACACTAGAATAATAAACGTAAAAGAATATGTGACACTATAGCTTCAGGAATGCAAAAAGTACGATTGCAAGTGGTTTTATAATTCAATTCTTCCTTTCGTTCTTTTATGGCCTTCTGTCATTTACTCCTTACTTTTTAATCCCCCATTCTTTCTTTCTTTCATTCATCTTCATCTTCTTCCATCCTTCTATTGTTTGCTTGTTTGTTTCTTTATTTCTTTCTTATTTTCTCTTGTGGTCATTCCGTTCTTTCTTCCTTCACTTCCTTCGTTCCTAGATTCCTCCCACCCTCCCCTTGATTCCTTTATTCTTTCCTTCCTTTCCTTTCTCTCTCCCTCCATTTCCCCCTTCCTTCATTGATATCCTTCACTGCTGTTTTCCTCCCATCCTTCCTTTGTTTTCTTCCTCCTTTTCTTAGTTTCCTTCATTTCCTTCATTCCTCCCTTCCTTCCATTTCCTTCTTATATTCCTCCTTTCCTTCCATTTCCTTCCTTCTTCTTCTTCCATCCACTGTTTGCTTATTTGTTTGTTTCTTTCTTTTTCCTTAGTTGCCTTCCTCCCTTAGTTTCTTTCATCTGTTTTCTTCTTTCCTTAGTCTCCTTCCTGTTTCCTTCCTTCTTTCCTGTTCAGTTCCTTCCGTCATTTACTTTGTTTCCTTCCTTCCTCCCTCCCTTAGTTTTCTTCCTAAATTTTCATTTCTTCCTTAGTGTCCTTCCTTTCTTCCTTAGGTTCCTTCCTTCCTTCCTTCCTTCTGTAGTTTACTTGCTTAGCTTCTTTTCTTGCTTAGTTCCTTAGCTTTTCTTCCTTTGTTTTCCTTTCCTTTGTTTTTCTTTCGTTCATGTCATTCCTTCATTTTTCTTTCTTCCTTCCTTCCTGGCCAGTCACCATTCACTATGACTCAGGTGAGCTAACTTCATGAGCTTACAGTAGAGCTCTTAGTACTGGACCCTATTGTTCCAGTGTGTGTTGTGTTCCTGCAGCGCCAGTCGTGTTTCTTACTATGTTTTCCTTCATGTTTTTTTTTTTTCCTCTGTTGCAGCACACATCACTAGAGAGATCAGATTTCATTAAACGCAGCACTTTAAGTAAAAGAAACTACATCTAAAAAAGAAAAAGATACACTACAGTGCAGGACTGCAAAGGTGGAGGTAGCTTTGCAGTTCCATCTTTGACGGATTGGTTTACGGATCAGAAACAAACCAGAAGATTCTGCAATGGAAAGGAGGGGAAGAGGGGGGCAATACATTCGAAATGCGAATTGTTTTTCTTCTTAGGGAAAGAAACAGTAGTCTGGGTGCTCCCCAGAATGATTGAATTGCAAATGCAGGTTGTAGGTTCGCAGTCTGAACCTTTCAATTTCAGATGAAACCAAGCACACAGGGAAAACCCAGCTAAAGGTTCACATGAGTATTTTTAAGATTAATTACATTTGTTTGCCCTAAACGTGATTGAATCCCAGTGCTGCGTGTCATTAATGTCTGAGAATCCTATAGAGTACGAATCTCCTTATTTCCTATGGAGAGTGAAGGACAGCACAGTTCCTCAGTTCCTCAGTTCCACGGTTCCTCAGTTCCACGGTTCCTCAGTTCCACGGTTCCTCAGTTCCACGGTTCCAGGCAACCGGACAGCTGAATGCTACTGCAGTAGTTCATTTTGTTCTTTTCCATAATGCACTTCCTTTAAATTAGGGTTCACTTCCAAGTGCGCAGAGGCACTCAGCAATCCTGCACAGCTGCAAGTCTCAAATATATTTACTGCTGCTGGCTTTTTATCCTTCCATCCACCCATCCATCCCCAGTATCTTTCTTTCTTTCTTTCTTTCTTTCTTTCTTTCTCTCTCATCCATCCACCCATCCTTTCTTTCTTTCTTTACCATCCACCCATCCTTTTGTTCTTTCTTTCTTTCCCTCATCCATCTATCCACCCTCCTTTCTTCCTTTCTTTCTTTCTTTCCATCCACCATCCTTTCTTTCTTTATATCTTTTTTTTCCACCCACATATCCTTTCTTTCTTTCTTTTTTCCCTTTTATCTTTATTTTTCTTGCTTTCTTACTTTCTTCCACCCTTCCTTTCTTCCATCCATCCATCCATTCTCTCATCTGTCCTTTCTTTCTTTTTCATCCACCCACCCATCCATCCTCTTTCTTTTCTTTCTTTCTTCAACCATCCATCCATTATTACTCCAACAATCCTCCCATCCAATATTTCTTTTTCTATTTTTCTCTTTTCTACCTTTCTTTTTCCTTCCTATCTTTCACCTTCTCCAATAATGATCATTAAAACTTTGTAACCCCTATGAGAGCTATTGCTTTCATCACTCACTTCGCTCGGCATGCAGAGTATTTTCCTCCAGGAAACATGCTTTTTTAATGGATATTCCTCCTGCACATTTGGAAGAGCCCACTTTTCAAACATTTTTTCCCTTTATTCATGTGTCAATATTTACCAGCCCAAGGCACTAGCAGGACTTAGGGTCCTTTTTAATACAGTTTAACACATCTGCCTGTCCTGCTTCATCAGTCCAGCTGTAATCTCTGCTGCAACGCTGCATCAGCAGTCCTTAGTGCTGTATCAGTTTCCTGTGATTCTGGAAACCAGGGCATTTCCAGCTGAGGAATCACACTGCTGCTCGAAGGTTTCACCCAGTAAGAGGACCATCAGCTCTCAGATCTCCACAGAACTCTGGCTCACATCTGACAAGTGACCTTTCTTCTGATGTGCCCTAGTTGACACAAGCAGAGTGGTATTTCAGAATGAGCTGGAGGTGTTTACAGCACTGAGCACAGCATGAGGCTGGAGATCTGATTCCACAGAGCAGGAATGATGAAGGTAGATGTAACATAGATGAATATTCCACACAAATTTCCATGCTGAGCTACGACTAAAAGTAATTTATGGACTTCTTCATACACCATTTGCTTCACCTTAGATAAACATGTTTCGAGAGACACCATCCTAAACGCTGAGGTTCAAAGCAAATGAGATATGAAATATTAAAATGAAAATAAACTAGCATAGCTCAGAAACCAATTATTTATACTGCATTCATCACTCTTGTACGGTGACCCGTAAGTGAAAAACATTCATAAACCAAAAAGAAAACAGCATATCATACCATCCCTTGGAGTTTAGAGTATAGAGGCCAATTTTGCTCCCTTGGCTTTCGGCCATGGATGGCTGTGACACTGCGATTCCCCGATGTCAGGGCAAACACTTTTCTCTTGTGCCACTCAGGCACCCAGTAAATAACTACTTTTGAAATCATTTTCGCTAGATTACCCAGATAGCAGACAGCTTATTGCTTATGATAGACATACAGTGTGTCCAATCAGCAACAAGTAATGTTGCGGTGTTTCTGAATTTGCTGCTGTGTTTTTTGTTCTGCTGTTGCGCTTTGTTAATTGCTGTGGTTTTGTTTTGTTAATGTTTTGTTAGTGTCTTGCTAATGTCAAAATGTTACATAGTCGTTCACAAATCCCAATTTCAAACAAGCACTAAAATCAAAGACCATACAATCTGAGCACAAAAGAGCGCTTCCCTTTAGATATGATTTCAAGGAGCGCCTTAAAAGCCACTCTTCACAGCACTTCTAACGAGTTGTTAAATAAAAAACTCTATTACATTTCAGGGTAAAGAAGTAAAGAAATGTCAAACTTGACTCTCTTTCAAGTCTGCTGAAGCTTAAAAGGGAGGTAGCACGTTTGTTGTGGAGAAGATAATTGCAGCTCTGCTTCAGGCCAGAAAGTGCTTGGAACAAAAAGCCAGGTAATTGGGTAAAGCTTCCCAGCAGAACATTACTTCAAAGCAATTCTTTAATATGCCACTCCCACATCCCAAACCATCAGACTGCTTTTGCTTCCAAGATAAAAAGTATTATTTTTTGGAAGGAGACATCGGTGCTAGAGCAGAGCAGATATTCAGCAATGGCTTAATTAAACTGAAAATTGTTTCGGGGTAAAAAGCTACTGTATCCTGTTTGGCAGTATACTAGTATAAGCAGAGATCTCTAGTCGTGACAATAGATTAAAATTTACCAAAATCTAATATCTATTAATAGGTGCATTCATGATTTTGATTTTTTTAAGCATGTCAAGTCAAGACTGGGTGCATACAGTTTTTTTTGTTTTTTTTCAGAATGCCAAACATGCTAAACAGAAAAGCTGTGATCTTTTAATTCAGAACAAAACCCCACCGAACTTAAGGCTATGTAGACTGTCCTTTTGTGTAATTTGTACTTTGATATTTTGGAATATGTGCTATATACTTTTAGTTTCACTAGTGGCATTATGGAGTAAAAATGATGATAGAGTAAATAATCCACCTTGTTCATGTTCACGATACCGACTTCTATGAAAGAACATACGTGAAATTCAATAAACTGCATGAATCTACAGTCTGGGCTAGAAAGAAATCAGCCCTGGGCTGATTTACCATACCGTTCTGTGTATTTTTCAAAATAATCCACCATGTTAACAGCAAATAATCTTATGCCAAAATGAAACCATACACTCATCAGTCACTTTCATAGGAACACCTGTACACCTGCTCATTTATGCAGTTATCCAATCATGTGGTTGCAGCACAATACACAAAATCATGCAGGTCAGTTATTGCTCACATCAAACATCAGAATAGGGAAAAAGTGTGATCTCTGTGATTTTAACCGTGGCACGGTTGTTCGTACCAGATGGGCTGGATTGATGTTGGTATGGGCTGGTATTTCAGAAACTGCTGATCTCCTGGGAATTTTCACACACAACAGTCTCATCACATCATCACCATACAAGACATCAAACTTTGACGTGTATGAGCTACAACAGCAGAAGACCACATCAGCTTCCAGTCATGTCAGCTAAAAACAGAAATCTTATGCTATCATGGGCACAGACTCAACGAAACTGGACAGCTGAAGACTGGAAAAAGACCAGGTGATCTTTTTTTAAACTTCAGAAGTCCAGTTTGGGTGAGCCTGTGCCATGATAGTCTCAGATTCCTGTTCTTGGCTGACAGGAGTGGAACCCAATGTGGTCTTCTGCTGTTGTAGACCATCCACCTCAAGTTTTGATGTTTTGTGCATGCTGAGATGCTTTTCTGCTCACCACGGTTGTAAAGAGTGATTATTTGAGTTACTATATCCTTCCTGGCAGCTTGAACCAATCTGGACATTTTCCTCCGACCTCTCTTATCAACAAGAACATCCACCCACAGAACTGTCACTCATTCAGTGTTTTCTGTTTGTCGCTCCATTCTGTGTAAACTCTAGAAACCATTGTGTGTGAAAATCCTAGGGAATCAGAAGTTTCTGAAATACTTAAACCAGCCCATCTGGCACCAACAAAGACAGAGAGCTTAGCCCTGCTAGCCTGCTTATACCAGCCAGAGTAACCGTGTGTATAAATGAGACTTTCAAACACCATTTCTACAGCCATCTATCAAAAGCCTAATAAAGTACTCACTCCAAAACAGCTGCGTAAGGCATCTTTGCAAAACAAAATTGGCTTTAGTGGCATTAATATACAGACAATTCTCAATAATGTTGGTGTTTCCTCATTGCTGGGAAATTAATGGAACTTTTTTTTTTTTTTTTTTTTGCATTTCACAAACTAAATATCAGCTAGGTGGTACTACTGAATGTTATTGAAAGATTTAATGCTAGCTAGTTAATTAGCTGCATCACAACAATAGTGTACTGCTTTAAATTCAGGAAGGAGGCTAAGCAGATGTGAGTTTCCAGACAAACAAAACAAAACAAAATACAGACCTGTTTAAGTAGCAAGGTCTGATACTGAGCAGCAACACTGCTACGGCAACACTGACTCACATACCAAAAGGAAACTGGAAGGCACTGTGTGCAAGGCCTCGAAAATATTTGGATATGATACACCAACAGTGCAATCTAGGAACATAAAACGCATCTGGAAAAGAGCTTTGTAAATATCCGCTCACTCCTCCCAACCAGCACGTCATATTTCAGTATCTTCCATCTGGAAGACCCAGATACAGACGATGCAAGCCACTTCAGAAAAAGTGTCTTTCCTCCTGCCATCTGAAAACTCTTCCCTCTGCTGAAAAGTCTCTGACTCTCTTAATCTATACTGCCAGAATGATTTTTTCCAATAAAAGTACTGTTTCAATATATTATATCTGTATCCCAAGTCATCGTTACACGTCAACTCCAGTAACCACTGCTCCAACTCAACTCGTCCCCTACATGCAATTTTGTGTGACAAAGAAAAAAAAAATTTCAAACTATATAAAATATTAAATGTTGGGAACCTGAAAGACACATTGGGCTAAAACAGAAATGTCAGCAGTGACACAAAACATCTGCACACAATGCAATATTTGGATGTAAGAACAAAGTCGTTACAGGAGACTAAGGCAGCCATCTTGGCAACACTGACAGACACAGTCCAGTCATACAATACTAAGCTTTACATCTAATGAGGAGAAACCTATAACCACTGAAACAGATTGACAAAATAATGTTTTAAAGACAGATTTGAAATATGTCTAAAATGCTATAAATAGCTAGGCTAATTTTGTACAAATAAGAAAAACATAATGCTCTTGTTTACTTTTTTTTTTTTTTTTTTTAAATCAGGGTAGAACATAATTTCTCCATAGACCTGCACTAGCTTACAAACCCACATTACAGATCCTCCTAAAATAATGATGGAGGTAGTTAGCAACACCGGCTAAGGCGGATGTGTGTATATATATATATATATATATATATATATATATATATATATATATATATATATATATATATATATATATATATATATATATATATATATATATATATATATATGGCGATACATCCTTTTCAAAAAATTTTGTAAAGGATGATCGTATTATTTTGTCTTCTTGGAAACATGTAAATATCTTATGCAGCTTCTGAAGGGCAGTACTAAATAAAAAAAAAAAGATCTTTTAACAAAATAATAACAATTAATACCGATTATCCTGTTCAAAAGTTTACATCCCCCTGGCTCTTAATGCATCGTGTTGCTTTCGTGAGCATCAGTGAATGTTTGCACCTTTTGTATTAGTTGTGTATGAGTCCCTCAATTGTCCTCAGTGTGAAAAGATGGATCTCAACATCATATAGCCACAGTTGGAAAGGGGTCAAACATGCAGAAGATGCTGGAAAACCAAAGAATGTGCAGGACCTGGAGAATTTTCCTGAAGAACAGTGGGCAGTTAAACTGGTCAGGACAAACAGGAGACTCATGAACAACTATCACAAAACATAAACAGTCACTGATCATCCAGGTAACAACACACAGTATTAAGAAGCAAGCGTATGTAAACTTTTGAACTGGTTCATTTGTGTAAATTCAGTTATTATTTAGGCATACTTATGCAAACTTATGACCCCAACTCTGTGTGTGTGTGTGTGTGTGTGTGCATGTATATATATATATATACACACACACACACACACACACACACACACACACAAAAGAATACAATAATGCAGGGGAACAGAATAATGAGCTGGATTGTGTTTTACAGTGAAATAAATGTGTATGTCCTATATTAACTAATTTCAGCTTTATTGAGAGGATTACATCATTCATGGTGGAGACTAAAACTGGTTTCTCACAGGGGTGAGATTTGCATTTGATAGTTTGCATTCTGTGTAAATGAGCATGTTTCTTGTCATGACTATTCAATGTGTTGAATTTCAATCATTTTCATCATGTTTAATTGTATGAGACTGAATGAAGTGAACTGAATGTTACGCAACCTCATACCTAGCAAAAAAGCCAAATCAAATGTGAAGCAGGAAGCTTATACTTGTGTAACTGAAATAAGGTGGTCACGCAGCAGTATAATAAGGTCATCACGCTCGTCACAGCGGCGTCAGAGTAAAAGCCGAGCACGCGTGTCAGTCAATCAATACACTTTCTCACAGCGTTATGGCTATAAATAAACCTTCGCTGCCTTTGGTTAATCACACACCCACTATCCAGAGTGACGAGGGATTAAATTATTAAATTATTTGGCTGACAGTCGATAATCTCATGAAAAAAACATAATAAGCATCTGCAGGAGATTCTGAAAGAAGGATCATTTTGAACATCAGAAAAAGTGTCTTTGTTTTTATCCAAAATGATGTTGATCCAAACCTTTAGCTGTGCCGATAGTCACAGGAAATAAGTACAAGACGGCTGCAGGAGCGGGTCGTGCCAGGGTTGAACGGGATCATGTTATGGACAGTTTTCAATGTTGAATCATGATAAGAACAGACCGGCCTCTTTGTTAGCAAAATAAACACTTAGTACAGGACGCCTATTATACCGGTAAGTAAATTTTTTTTGAGTTTTTTGTTTTTGTTTTTTTGTTTTTTTGGGTTCCTTTCAATCGCAGACAAAAACATCAGTTCCAAACTAATAAATCGGGGGCTGTTAAATGCAGAAATGCGATGAATGAGATAGACTGGAACAATTACTGGTAATCAGACACCACTTGAGTGCTTCGCTTCACTGTAAAGAGAGCTGTGTGGAAGCCTAACCTCAACCATTTTTTTTTTTTTACTACTAACAGACTGTGTGCTCACGCACAACACACACACAGCGCACGAGAGGCAAGAGCACAAAAGACATACAGCGCGCCTGGTTGCCTGGGCATCAGAGGCCTGTTGTTCTTGGCAAAGACGTGTAAACAAATGTCAGGGAGTGTGGAAAAACACACAAGAGCAGCCTACACACACACTCAATCACTCACGCACACACAGTTAACAAGATGCTAAGCTACCAGGCGGGCAGGATTTCAAAAACAGTAATGATTTAATAAACACGTTTGAGGAGCGTCCATTAGCTTCAGTCTGTCTGCACGGAGTGAGAATAATCCTAAAGTGTGTCTCGCTGTTCCAACTCACCGCATATAATGCCAGCACATTTCACACACTTCTAACAGAGAAATGTTCTCTTATGTGGTATTTTATGATACACTGCCTTAGATAAGTATTCACCCCCATTGGACTTTTCCACATTTGCTAGTGTTACAAACCCGGGCCTGAGATGGACTTAATTAGGATTGTATGTCATGACTCTACACAAAATATCCCATAATATTAAAGTGGGGGAGAAATCAATATAGTTTACAATATTCTTTATAAATTAAAAACTTAAAAGTTGTCATTTCATAAGTATTCACCCCCTTTGCTGTCTGTGAGGAGATGTTTGTTTAGCATTTTTGGAAGGAGTCTCCAGTGTTAGTCTTTTTTCTATTGTAAAGCATTAGCCATAAAAGTTATTTAATGATTCATTTCATATAATATGTTCATGTGCTTCAGTCTGTAAACATTTATTTGCTTTTTGTGTTTCCTATGGACCTTTTATTTCAGAAAGTACAATATAATGTATTTAAGTTAAAAAAAACACAAGTGAAATAATGCTAATCAGAACGATAAAGGTTGAATGTCTTTAAATATGTAGTCTAAACATGTAAATAACATAATATTGTCATAGTGCAATTGTTTTTCATAGTTCCACCCCTATTTGGGTGCATCATTTTAATTTCCAAAAAGAAACACTTCAAAAGATTAGCGACATTTTCAGTGGCAGTACGTCTGACATTTAAATGATTAGGATTCAAAACCACTTCAAGTGTGTGAATGAAATGAGAGGTTATCAGCAGGTTAGTGACAATAAACAATAGAAATTATGTTGCCAGTTCCACTTTACTCATGATGAGTCACTCAAGCTGCAATCACAAAGTCAAGTCACTTGCGCCTCCAATTAAAAACAAATGGAACCTGGCATTTTAGATTAAGCAGTGTTGGGGGTGAATTACATTTGACACAGATGTTACAGAGGGGATGTTTGAAAAATGTTTAATTCCATGCAAAAATGCATATTGTACTACTAATTTTTTCCTCAGGTCTTATTTAAGTGGGTGTGTCAGCTAGGTGTGATTCAGGAGATTATATCATTTGAAATGATCTCCTATCTGCATGCTTAGAACTATGCATTAAAATGGTGATAAGCATATAGCCGGTATAAGTATATAATATGTACTACCATTTTTTTTACTCAAATTTTGCTGTTAAATCATAAACAATTGAAATACACTATATGGCCAAAAGTTTGTGGGTACCTGACCATAACACACACATATGCTTTTTGAACATCCCATTCCAAGTTTATTCCCCCTCTGCTGTTATAATAAGCTCCACTCTTCTGAGAAGGCTTTCCGCTAGATTTTGGAGCGTGGCTGTGAGGATTTGTGATCATTCAGCCACAAGAGCTTTAGTGAGGTCAGACATTTGTGTTGGAAGAGGAGGCCTGGTGTACAGTCAGCATTCCAATTCATCCCAAAGGTGTTCAGTGGGGTTGAGGTCAGGGCTCTGGGCAGGACACTTAACTTCTTCCACACCATGTCAAACCATGTCTTCATGGACCTCTCTTTGTGCACAGGGGCATTGTCATGCTGCAACACTGTCATGCTACAGCATACAAAGACATCCTAGACAATCGTGTGCTTCCAGTTTTGTGGCAGAACCACTTATACGTGGGTGTGATGGTCACGTGTCCACAAACCTTATAGTTTATAGGACATATAGTCTATTTTACACAATGCTCCCTTGGACCTAAATACAATATTGCAAGAATATTGTAAAACATGAAAAAAGAGAGTGATTGGAATAATAAAATTTAATATCAGCAAAAAAAAATTTTCTTCATGTATGTAGCATGTACGTGTGTACGTGCATGGCTGTACGTTTAATGGTAATTTTCTGTATTAATGGGAACAAAAATACCCTACAATGGTTCCTTGAAACAAAAACCATAAACCTATATGGTGAACATTATTTGGCTGGAAAATACCAGAGTGGTAGCACTGATTTATCAATTTTAGTCATTTACAAAGATCTCTCTAGATACGATGAGTGTAAATATCCTCAGGAGTGCAAACTCAAAACCAATCCAAGTTTCATTTAATCTCCTCAACCTTCTAATGATATATAACGAGCACTGTGTGCTTGCCTTATGATGCAGCGTAGACTCCGGTTTGACACTGACCAGACTTGCAGCTGTTCTCTAACACACCGTAAACATCATAATCCAAAATGCAGTCATGCGAAATTTGAGAAATGGCCCTGCACCTATCACCACATGTGCACTACATTAAAGGCCAGTCTGACTTTCTAATGTAAGAGAGGGTTCTGGCTGAATCATGGATGCATTTAGAGCACATAAAATCCGATTTTGCCTCGGCCTGCTTAGGAAGAGAAGGCACCGGAGATCATATTTCATACTGCAGACGGCTCTGTTTTCTGCAGTCTAACTATGCGGTATTTTCTCAGAGCTGGGAGCAGCTAATGTGCACGCCCCAACATGGAATACACACTCAGTCCATTAAAGCCAAGCCACAGGATCCTCCTGTATCTCTTTAATCTGACCTCAAAAACACTTTAATGGCTTTTACTAAACCCTCTATAGTGCATTATAATGACTAATGACTTGTTAATTATTTAGAAACAAGAGATACAATGCAAATAGGGGATAGTAAGTGGACATTTTATCCAATCTGAAGCAAACTTCAGGTGTTTGGATTTATGATATTTATGAGTGCTTTTTGATATAAGGTCATTTTTAAAAAATGGCCTTTATCTAGGATCATGTCTGCTTGAGGGTAAGCAATGTGTGTACTAGGGCTGCAGACAAGACAACCACTGTCAAATCCAAGACATGTCCAAGACCAGGATTAGCTGAGATCAAGTCAAGACTGAGAATTAAGGGGGTTGAGGCCAAGTCAAGATTGAGGCCAAATGAAAGCGAGAGTCAAGATCATAAATGAAAGCCATCAAATTCTTTTCAAGGCCAAGTCTTTACTTCAACTAGTGGGCTTCATCTGTGCATTACGCCAGTGATTAAGCTCTTTTCTAGAAGACTGGGTTCCTTCACTTCAAACATCGTGAAAAGAAAAGACAACACAACACAAAAGTTCTTTTTTTTTTTTTACAAACTCTCAGTCGAGATGAAGACCATTTTTAGTGAGATCAATGCCAAACATAGAAACGAGTCCAAGTACAAATGCCAATAATTCCAAGGCAAATCCAGTTCAATACAGAAAACATCTTGAGTCCAGACTAGAATCCAGGATCTGAACTTGAGTGCTGCAGCTCTAGTGTCTATAAAGGTTTTCAGTCCTCAGGTCATTTTAAGTGATTCAGTAGTAGAAACTCAACAGGACTTGTGTTATATTATCATGAAGATGTCTCACCACTCAGGGTTTTGAAAGGCCATGAAGGAACCACAGGGCAAAAAATATTAAGGAAAAATTAAGGTTATTCTAGTCACCATTTTTAGACTTTTTTTAGGGCTGGGGTAATAAGCTACTTTGAAAAGTTAATAAAATTGTACAATAATTGTTAAAGTTTCATACAGTGAGAGACAAAGAGAAACAGGTTATTGTAACAACAGCTAATAATGTGAATTATTATATAATTATTATATAGAACATACAATACAACATCAATTAGAAAAACGTCAAGTTGAGTGTAAAATGGGCTTAATATGCATATCCTTATTAATAAATGTTCAATTTCACAGGCATTATAGATAATTATTAGGGGTGTAATGATGCAACAATGCATTTCGAGAGAATTTATAAATTGATCTGAGATATGGTGAACATGTGGTACTTTTTGTTTACAATATTAAACCTCTGTAGCAATTTCTGATTAATTTAGATTTATACAGACAGAAATGCACATTGTTTATGATTCAGAAATAAAAAAGGAATTTTTTTCAGTCATAATTTTTCATCATTAAAATTGAATCTAATTGAATCATGAAGCCAGTATCGTGAACTGAATCAAAATTGTGACTGGAGTGTATTGTTACACCCCTACTAATTATTGATAAATCGATAAGTACAGAAAAAAAGCAAGATGAAACTATTGAAGAGTTCAATGTATATTAAAACTTCTCTCCTTAATTGGAGCGGGTGCTCGTAGCTGTAATTGTATGGGGATCCTGATATAGGTACTGGTTTAAATCTATGTACTCACCGCCGTTGTGGCTGCAGCCTGCTTGGACTCCTCGGTCAGGAAAGCCAGCATCTTTTCCACTTTCTGTGCTTCTTCTGCAGTGATGTAGTCTGTATCTTTAAGGGAAAAACACAGACATGACACATATTACACAAAGACCTTGCAGTCCAGGTTTACAAATGTTACCCAAAAAAGGTTCTGTCAGACAGAAAATGTCAAAAGAATTCATTCTGAAATCTTAATTCTCAAATCTGATCGGTCAGAATGTTTCTATATTAACACTCTTGTTCTAATATATTTCATCCATCAATAGCCTATAGTGACAACTTAGAGGACTTGGTGGACTTGTCACAAAAACAGATTTATAATAATAATAAAAATAAATAAATAAATAAATAAAATTTAAAAAAAAAGAGCAACTATTGATATGGTGAGGTTTTCTGTTATGAGACATTTATATTTAACATTTTAAAAGGAGACTCCAGTACCAGTACTTTGGAAAAGTCAGAGGTAAAGCTGTAACCTAAGTTCTCTGACATCTGAAAATATGCAGAACAAGGGTTTTAAGGTTTCTTAGTACACAACAATCTGCATTTGTGTCTTATTAACTTCAACAGAGAAAAAAACAGACTGATGAGGGAAAAACTGTTTGCAGCTGCTTAAACATAACTATAAAAGGATTAAAAGTGATGTGTCTTTTTCAATAATTTAAAAAAATGTTAATGTTGGCAACTTAATATGGTATAAAAGGACTAAAACACTTGAGCACATGCTGTTTTGGGGAAATAATCAACTTCTGGGTGGTAACAGTAATTCTGTTTAGCGTTGGGCACCACCACAAAAACCCCACCATTAATTATTTGCTATAACACCACACCCTGTCATGTTTGTTCCTTTCATATACAACTGCATATCTTGAATGCATTTAATGAGAGTCTATGTGACCCCTCATACATTAACATCATCATAAGACTTGCAGGTAACGCAGGATTTGATGGATGTATGCCACAGTTGGACAATCGATCCTTAAGAGGAACTATGAGTAAAGGTTCACAACAGATTACATATTCTTATCAGGTATACAAGCATAGTGTATTATTCCAATTCCGTATAATTTCTATACAAGCATAGTATATAAAGATGAATATAAAATTAGAACCTTTGTTGGTTTCCATTTCATCAACATCAGCCTTGACTGGCAGAATAGAAGGGAAAAAGGGGGGGGGGGGGGGGGGGGGGGGG
>CM040994.1:15893942-15958080 GCA_022985145.1 Pangasius djambal
AATTCTGAAGTGTTTCAGGCAATATTATCTGCTCATATTCAGCCAAATGCTTCAGAACTCATTGGACGGCGCTTCACGGTGCAGATGGACAATGACCCAAAGCATACTGCAAAAGCAACCAAAGAGTTTTTGAAGGGAAAGAAGTGGACTGTTATGCAATGGCCAAGTCAATCACCTGACCTGAATCCGATTGAGCATGGATTTCACTTGCTGAAGACAAAACTGAAGGGAACATGCCCCAAGAACAAGCAGGAACTGAAGACAGTTGCAGTAGAGGCCTGGCAGAGCATCACCAGGGATGAAACCCAGCGTCTGGTGATGTCTATGTCTGTGTCTGTGTGTATCACTCTGCTCGTCTGTTTTTGCCACGTAAAATTCCACTTTCTAGTTCGAAACGGTTACTACAGAAGTGTTAGCAACATCATCAGTGAAGATGGCAAAAGATGCTTTTCAGGAATATAACTTTTGACTTAAAATATGAAAGCTCATCAGATGAAGATGAAATGAAAGAAGGGACGCCAATTTTGCCAGAAGCACCTTTATACGAGTGTATGGGAATGTACAGCTAGCTGACGTACTATAAAGCAAGTGTGGCTTCACTGGGATCTATTTCCTCTAGCGGAGCAAAAAATAAACATAACATCTGTCCACACTGTGTCTGAAATGTCACTTACTCAATATTAATTTCTTGTTTACAGAACTGTGGTATAAAAGCAATATCAGCACTGCTGTGATTATCTATGACACCCGGACTGCAGCTTCGCGCCTACAGCTGAATCACAGTCATGCTGACATTCAGTATATCCACACTTTTGTGCGATATTGCTTAATTATACTAATTTTGTGTATTTTATGATTGTATATTATTGGGTCAGCTAAAAAAAAAAACATTTTAGATTTCCAAACATTAGTTTTCCAACCAAAATGTTACATAAAATGTTTGGATGTCAGTAAAGAAGGTTATATTACATAACAGACCACAAAATAAATGCTGGCTGTCAGGTATTACCTGAAGAAATAGACACAAGTGTTGCAGTCAGTCTCCAAAAGTCTCCAGAACTTTAGCAGGTTCTTCAATATGCTTAGAAAAACATCAGATAATTTCCTGCAGAAAATGTACCTGAGACTACTGATGCATTTTTTAAACCCAAAGAGAAGTCACACCTAAAAAAAACTTGTTTTTATGTAGAAAAAAAGATTAATTGCATTATTTTTGAAGACATCTTTCGTTAAGACGTGCTAAGTAAAGTTGTACGAGTAAACTCACAAGAGTGTAGTGAGAAGTGTTTGTTATCTGCTCCAGCACTGGCCTCTCCCCGTCCCAGCAGATGCTGGATAGAGTGAAGCTGGAAGCACGGGTCTGACAGCAGCACCGAGGCAGCCTTAGCGATCCTGTAACACACAACCGAGATCTGACTTTAGTGATATGCACATGCTTAATGATCCGACATTAAGAATTCATATTACATCACACAGATACGATGCAACCAAGTGCAACCATTAACATCCACAGCAACACACTTCTGTGCGCACACACACACACAATATCAGTATATGCACTTTCAACCACTGTAACACACACTGACTAACAGGCTCACAAAGTGCCAAAAGAAAACACAAACTCAGACTGGTAATGGGTGTTGTTCATTTATTTTATTATAAATCAACTTCATGGCTTCATGGATGAGTGTCCAAAAATAATCTAAGCAATCTCCAACCAACTAGGAATAGGGAAAATATCAATTCTTTGATACAACATTCAAAATTGCTGATCAGATATTTATGTAGGATTACACTTTTTTCATTGAAAAATGTCAACTGTATTAAACATTTCTGTCAAAAAATTAACACTCGAAGTTAGGGCTACCAATTTTTTTTTTTAATTATACATCCGATTACTAATAACCCAGCCACTGGGAGTGCACTCTCAGTGCCAGTCCCAAGCCTGGATAAAATGGGAGGGTTGCATCAGGAAGGGTATATGACGTAGAACCTGTGCCAAATCAAACATATGGACCAATGAGATGCTGTGGCGACCCCTAACGAGCCTGTAACAATATACTGCCACACACAGACTGAATACTGAACTACTGAATCAGTAGTGCTACACAATGTGCTTGTATCACATAAACCAAGAAAGTTTCAAATTATTTTGATGTCATCAAAAAAGAAAGAAAGAATCATAAACTTTATTATAAACCTTAATGTTTCACCCACAGTACACACTACTTTCCTGTTACTGATAGTTTTACATTTTTATGCTACCTTAGATTCAGGTAAAAAATTTGTCATCCTTAACTCACTTTTTGAACACACAGGCTGAATGCCAAATGGTTTTCTATTCACTACATATGCTCACTACATAGGGTATAACAATGTCGAAAACTCCATTTTAGATACATATATAGTCTCCGCCCTTTTTTAATTAAAAAAAAAAAGAATGCATATCTGACATGCCTTGGATATAACAGCCTAGAGTGCAAATGTTTTCATCCCCCGTGGGTTCTATAGGTTTAAAAAAAAGAAATAAATAAAAATAAAAAACACTTACAATTACAATTTATTTTTAATAGAAATATATATATATATATATATATATATATATACACATATATTATTTTACCTTTTTTTTTTTTTAAGTGTGTTACCTTGTATAGCTGTTATACACAAAAAATAGCTGTTATACATATACACAAAAATAAAATCATAAGGCAAATTATATTTCAGTCTTCTTAATTTCAGTCTAAGGGTATACAAAGGTTTACATGCAACTGTAAATACATAATCTGTTTTACAGGTACAGAAAGAAGAGAAAGAAGAGAAAGACGACAAACCATATGTGACATTAGACATCGCAGCGACATTTATTAGACAGCTACATAAAACAAAAAAGATATGTGTTCAACTTTTACAAAATAGTCCTTCCAGACGTATTCAAAAAGAAGAATATCTAGAAAGGCAGACAGAAAAAAACAAGAGAGAGAGAGAGAGATAAAGAGAGACAGAGAGGAAGACAGAGGGACAGACAAACACAGAGCCTGTCATAGACTGCTTACATGTGATGAAGGTCAACACCAGCAGCGTACTTGTGCTGACAGCACACAGACACAACACCTCAGTGAAAAACAAACATGCGTCTAAGAATAGACCCCTTGTTGTTGTTTCTCGTTGCATTCTCAGCCACTACTGATACACACAGAGTGTAAACATATTACTGCTTCAAAGATGGAAGAAAAAAACAAAGTCCTGAGCCTCACAGCTTTGTCTGAGGACAGCGCGTCAATGCTCTTTCACTTCTTCTCCTGCCATCAACACAGTCATCCAAGACCAAGGACAAAGTGAGCGAGGAAGAGAAGACAGCGATTAACCCACACAAGCACATGCTCCATGCGGTTTTCATCCAATTTCCCTTTGTCAGTCTTTTGCATACACTTTTTCAACACCTACATTCACCTAATTCTTAATGTAAGTGCTCGGGAAACGAGGTTTTCATGTACTGATGTGTGACGATCAAAGCATTTTCATTACTTAACCATAGTAGATGGCATTTGATATTTTCATTTCTAGAGTACCATCTGTTTGCTAAATCGGTTGGCTAATAGCAGTAATGAATCATATCCCTTTTTCACCAACATGGTGTCAGTGATGAAGATGGTAATAGTTCAGGAAACCAGCAAACCACTGAGTAATCAAATGTAGGAGTATAATATGGCACAGGGGATTGTTTTACCTTTGGCCTTGAGAACATATTTTACCATTCAAAAGCATATCTACATACAGCACAATGTACACATGTTTATATTGTCTTATTACCTACTTCCTGGGTGTGTAGCTCCTGAAAAGGATTGTTTAGCATTAAAATTAGCAGTGCAGCAACTGTTTATATGCACATTGTCCACTATAATGACCATTTTATTTGGGAAGCTAACATATAGGTCACTCGGAAGGTACACTATATGGCTAAAAGGTTGTGGACACCTGACCATCACACCCATATGTGTTCTTCCCTAAAGTGTTGTTAGGATGTCTTTGTATGGTATAGCATTACAGTTTCCCTTCATTGGAACTAAGAGGCTAAAACATGTTCCAGCTTGGCATTGCCCCTGTGCACAAAGTGAGTTCCATGAAGACAAGGATGGAGTGGAAGAACTTGAGTAGCCTGCACAGAGTCCTGACCTCAACCCCACTGAACACCTCTGGGTATTGGAACGCTGACAAGCCTCTTCACCCGACATCAGTGCCTGATGTTCTTACAGCTGAATGGGCTAATCTCCACAGTGGAAAGCCTTCTCAGAAGAGTGGAGGTTATTATAACAGCAAAGACGGGACTAAGTCTGGAATGGGATGTTCATCAAGCACATATGGGTGTGATGGTCAGGTGTCTATATAACTACTGATTGTAGTCCATCTGTTGTTTCTCAACCCATTTACCTCATCCATCCATGGAAAAGAGACCATAGGGCCAGCTGTGATAAGGTAGTGAGTGCATCAAGGGGTTTTAAACACCTCTATGTCACTAATGGTTTGAGAGACAGTCCAATGACCAAAAATATCCTGTTAACCGATTCTGTTAGCCAATTGTGTGTAAAAGTGTATAGAGCATTTTGAGATTAATCACTGGTAGAAAACGACAATCAGAGAACAATCAGAGGATGCATCAATGCTACTTTCAGAGAAATATGTTCAATATTTCAGAGATATAAGTAATCTTTCATGCAGACACTAGTAAACACACTCACACTGATATGCAAACACTCACACTCTGAATTAAAGCCCCAGGGGTGGACAGGTGACCCAGATAAACAACTGAAGCAAATAAACGTCAGCATGGCTCCAGTGACTACAAATCACACTGTCTCCCACATTGAAACATACACACAGACGGACACAGACACAGACAGACACACACACAGAGACACACACAGACACAGACACACACACACCTGGCTGCCCTCCTGCTGATCAACTGGAAGAGGCAGGATGTAGCTGGGAGGGGTTTTTCCAAAATGCATTACTAGAAATGCACACACAAACAAACACACACACAAAACCTCTTACTCTACAGCTGTCAGAGTAAACCATTTCCCACCCACTCATCTCTTAGCTCTGGCACTAAAATACTCTCTCTCTCACACACACACACAAAACACACAAAACCACACAACCACATGTTGCACTCTAGTTAACATTAAAATCGCTAAAATATTCATAAAAACTGTGATGGCAAGAAACTACCAGGTGTTTCCAAGATGGAGTCCTTTAAAAGCAGTGGTCTGATTTGTGGATGAAGAGGGTCTGCAACCCCCCAATCACACACACACACACACACACACACACACACACACACACACACACACACACACACACACACACACACACACACAGTCACAGGCACCATTCTGAGTCTAGGCTTCATGGTAACAACTAACAGTGGGAAAGACATTCCGGGCCTGCTTCCACATGCCACGTACACACAGCACACACCCCTCTCACCAGGCATGTTCGCACCTTGCGATTCACAAGGGAGACACTTTACACGTGCAAAGGCCCTATCGACAGGAACACAGAGGTAGCATGCTGTTTCGCTAATTAGGAAGACAGGCAAGATAGATTATGATGGTTAACTAAAGGTTAATCCCTGCGAGGACTCAGATATAAGAATAACACGCAAACATACCGCAGTGCTGTTAAATTCTCAATTCGGTTTGGTCAGAATGTGTTGATTAAATTTCTATAATAGCAGCTGCAAGGTAGTTCTGGCTCCAAGGCAAATCATAGGGTTTATAATAATGTGCTTGTTCTAATACGTTATCTGTCTATGGTAACAACGTGTAATTGTGCATATGGTGAAATTTTCTCTAAGGATATGTTTATTTAGCATTTTTGGAAGGAGTCTCCAGTGTCGACGCTATAGGTAAAGCTGTAACTTTAAGCTTTCCAACACAGGAAAGTCTTCAGATGAGTGAATGTTCCACAACATTAAATTTAACTATAAATGGATTTTAAAAAATATTAGCATTGGCAAATTGGTGTCTTGTAGGTGCGTTACAAGAGGGGGAAAAAAAACAGTTAGGGACATGTTATTTGAAAATAATGTTATTTGAAAATGGGTGCTAATAGTAACTCTGCATTGAATCAGGTTGTTTTATTCCTTACATAGTATATAATATACATTGTAATGTAATCTCACCTTCTGCATCTTTCAGTAACATTATAAATGCACTAAACACTTGCTGCTTGCTGCGTATTCACAGTGCTTAACTGTATGCTTTTCCATTGTACAGTATTTCTGTACTCAACAGTATTGAATTGTATTTTTGTATTGTAATGTACCATTTAGTGTTATTGTACCGTTCTGTCTGGTGATTTATGTGGCACTAAATCAACAATAAATAAAATAATTTAATACTGATTTAAATCTTCCTTTGCAACAGACATACTGGCTAAATAGTTGACCGTTCACGTTCAACACTTTATTGACCTCAAAACCGAGTGATGGCAGAAAATAATCTCGTCCATCTCATCTTCTGTGCTTTTTAATTTGCAAGGATGATTCTGCCTTTTAATATCCAAAATAATAAAGTGAGCACCTCAGACTCTTCCTTTGTTTTGTTTTTTTTTGTTTTTTTTAAGGTACTTCTTATGCTTGTGTCTACTATAGTTGCTGCCAATTATCTGGGGGGAAAAAAAGGAAAAAAATTGTTTTAAATTACACATATGACACATTTCGATTGAGTTGTGAGAACAGGCCATACAGGTCAATCTTCCAAGGCATGTTCCCCACCACAAGACGCTGACCCTCTCTTCTGGCTTTTGTGGAGCTTGTGTCAGCTCAGCACAGAAAGCCTTAATTTTTCTACAGATTCTTCAGAGTGCAACAAAGAGAGATTGATTTGTGAGCGAATGCCAGTCAGAATAATTACCATTGTAAGTTTAATGTGTGACAGCAGCAGCTGAGAGACCCCTCAGGAATCCTTTTGTCTGTTGAGTGAGTCAATGTTCTCCTGAAAGCTTAAAAAAAAAGTTACTTCTGAAAAGAAAAAAATTGCAGTGCATTTCCATTTTCTGTTCTCTAATTTGACGTCTCTGAAGAATCACAAATCAGAAAGGTATGCAATGTAAGGACAGTAAACGTCACTTTTGACTATAGAGCATAATCAGTGTTGAAAAATTATCTTTCCATTCAATAGCCAAGAAATAGCCGATAGTTTCTTATGATTTATATTTATTACCTCCACTCATATCTGTAATAATCAGCTGTCAATATTAGACGTCACAGAAATAAACTTTACTGTGAAATTTAGATTAGATTAAGGACATGTTCACATATCCATTAAGCTCTTGCACTTTTTCTCTTTTGGTTTGGTTCGGTTAGCCAATCACCTTCAATATGAGGGGGAAAAAAGTTAGGGACCAATTGAGATAGGTGGTCTGGTTTGCTTCTAGTCGACCCCTAGTGAAGTTTAAATGCATTAACAATGTGATCTGACCCTGATTCAGCCCAACTGCAGGAAGTGAATTAAACAAGCTGTGTGTTGTGCGTTAAGGGAAGCATTTTTTGAGATGACAGCTCCTAAACTGACAAGCGAGACCCAAATTGCGCCAAAAGACAGTTTAGCACTGTGTTATGGTTATTTCAAGCACTGGAACATGAAAAGAAACAAAACGCTAATGCTGGTTACAGTTTAGAAATTTAATTATGCTTTGAACTAGTTATTTATATAATCCTTTAATCGTTTATGCTTGCTTGATTTTAGTGGTTTTCATGCGCACTCACAAATGGTGTGTTTCCATTTTTCTGTGACTGTACTTCTGATCAATGAATGAAAGATCTTTAAGGCCATTTTCAGCCCCACCCTTTTTTGACACAACTGTCTTTTGATTCATTTTTTTTTTATCAAGACCTTGCACTTCCAAGACTGGCAAAAAAAACTTTATGTTATAAATGTTATAAATGTTCTTCTACACTTTTCTGTTGTTGTGGATGGTCCCACATGGATACCATATATACTGCAATTCCCAAAAACAGTTTACATCCAACTCTCACCGATACCTGTGGATAATCTCTACACTGATTTGTACATAAGAGTTAGACTGCTGCTGTAATCAAAAAACCTGTCCTGTGCTCACCCAGGACTCTTATTCACAATATATTCATACTGAACATCCTTCTAACACACTTTCTGCTGGTTGATTTTAGAGCATACGCTTATAATTACACTACCCACTGCCACTCAGAAGAGGATGGGTTCTCTTTTGAATCTGGTTCCTCTCAAGGTTTCTTGCTTATGTTCCTTACCACTGTCACCTCATTTTTTTTTTCATTAGGGATCTAAATGAACATCCCACTGCTTTGTGAAAACACCCATTGTTAAAAGCACTATAAAAAATAAAATTGAACTGAAATGAATATGCACTGCTATCCAAAATATAATGACCATGCCAGCAGTTTGCACATGCTGCAAAAGGTATGCGTTCCCATGCAGATGGATGTGTCAAGCTGTAAGCAGCAATGTAGTGATGTTAGAAGAGATATAATAATTTAGCACTTTGATGATTTATTCATGATCCCTGACACAGAAAAAACGCTAAGTGTTAAGAGCAAATTGCTACTTGCCAGGAAGCATATAGAAGCAGCTTCAAGCTGACCTTCAAACTTTCTAACTGAGACTGTATTGTTCTGAAAAAATGGCCAAGGTGAAGACCTGCGAATCAATTTGGCCAAAGAGAGACATAACCAAGATGTAAAGTCTGGTCTTCTTTATTAAATACGCTCTGAAAAAAAAAATCACGTGATCCAGACACTTTCAAGAACAGATAATGGATTGACCATCACACAGCACAGTGAAATGAAATCACCTGGCCTTACTCTTTTAGCTGAGCTTTTTTGGGTAAATCAGCTGACCAAAGATCCCCTCACAAGTTAACCTGCAAACGCTGCCTTCGTTCCTTCATTTATAGCTGTGCATAACTTTTCAAATAAGTTCCAGCAGAGAAGCTGCTATGGTGAAAAAGTCAGCAGGACCTTGTTTCTGTGCGTGGGAGTGTACTGAAGCTGTGGGTACACAGAGTGTAATGAACTATGACAGCAGTCACGGTTGGTGCAATTATGACTTAAAGGCAAAGAAAGGTCCTGGTCAACTGATACACACATACAAACAGATCACAAGGATTTAAGTACACAGCACACAGAAACATGCTAATAACATTTTAGAGATATTACAATTTAAAAACAAAATGCCTTATGACTTCCTCAGAACATTTAGAATAAACATTTTAGATAGATAAGGCAAAAAGAAAAATTTTAATGCAAAAAATGCATAGAACTGTCTGAATAAAAATATGCAGTGTGAATGAATATATACATTGTAGAAGCCTACATTTATCCAAGCCAAAGGAAAACTGTCAAACGTTGCTCACTACTGCAAGCAAACTTCACTAAAAGCAGATTGTGACAATACCGCTCAGTTTGTGTAGACAAGGATTTTATAATTCCATTTGATGGCAAACAAAACTCTTACTTGCACTACTACTAACCAGTTTCTATTTTCTGGTATTTCAATCACAATATAAGCCAAAAAACTTCTGATCGAAAATGAGTATCCACATCCCTTTATTTAAAACAAACTTAATACCCTCATTTTAATAAATGCATAATAGAATCATGTCTTTATGCTTCTTTGCCGAATATTATAATATATTAAAATCTTATATATACATTATTAAAATCTGCTAAAAAGCTCAAATTTTAATTACTGGCAAAAGTGCACGGCTCAAAATTATTCCGTTGCTTGGCATTAATAGCATTATTCCTACTAATTAAAGTTGACTCCAACAACCACTAGCAAAACCAGTGAGTCCTGGAGCCATAGCCAGGAAGAAATAACCTGCCAGAAAGAAATACATTTTAAAAAGAGAAATACATAATAGAATAGAAAGAATACAAGGAGGAAAAAAACAGTGCACAGTCCTTCTTTTCATAGTTCCTAGGGCCAACCAATCAGTGCTGGGAAGAAACCCCTTGATGCCCCTCCTCTAGGACTGTGAAACTGTAAGAGTGGAGAGAGAGAGAGAGAAAGAGCAAGAGAGGCAGCAAGACAGAGGGAGCGAGACAGCATAGACAACACACAGGCTCTGTATGAGACAGCCTGAGAGTGGGAGAGATCGAGAAAAAAGAAAAGCGCAGAAAACAAAACAAAGGAAGAAAAGCAGAGGCTGGGGCTCAACAAAAGAGAGGGATATGTTAAATTTCTGAAATTAAATGAAGCACCGGAAGAGCAAAAAGGGTGGACAACTTATCCGATAAACATCAGTTCTCTCGATGCCACGTGGATATAAGAAAGTGTGGAAACAAAGGACTGAAAGAGTGCAATGCTCAGTTTGGAACTGAGGAAAATAATTTGAGGATGCTTTTTTTTTACTTCTGAAATAAAGAGATGCTGTTGCTTTCTTCAAAAACGACATGGTACTGCTTGTAAGTAATGACTCATAAATCCTTTGCGTAAAGCAAACAGATCGCTTCTCTGAACTGCCATGAGTGCAGCACTCGGCGCATACTTATTTTAACTAAGCTGGACAGAATGCTGACGTTCTTCAAGATCTTATCCAAATCTGCAGCAGCCAACCAAATGTACTTTTAAGGCTCTCCTGCCATTATCAAATGCCACAACTAGAAGACAACACAGACTTTTAAAATTAGGGAGCAGAGAAGTGGTGATATCTGTCTCGGGCATGGGGCAGAAACTACAACTCTCTACTGGCTCCTGAACTCCTGAAAGCTCCCTGCCGTGAGAGCTACCACACTCAAAATTAGAGCACCTTCCATAATCAGTGTGCCTAAAAAAACAGCCCTATTAACAAGCAAAGTGCCACTACTAGTAGCTGGAACTACCGGGATGTTTGGAGAAAACTCCTACATTTGGTAGGTGAAAAATTATTTGTTACTTTTATCAATTGGATTAAATTAGAACCTTGGTAAATAATGTGGTTGTCACTGCAAACTGGTAATAATTACAAGTATAACATCTTGATAAATCAGTCTTTCCCTATTTAGCTTAGTTGAACCAGTGTTTGAAATTTGTTTACTTACAATTTTTCTTTCCCATCAGATTTAGAGTGTGCTTCAGATCCCATCTTGCCATCCCATCTAAACCACTGTGTTCTTAATGTGTGGGCATCTACCCCTGTAGCACTCTGGCTGCTCTGCCAACCTCCAGCAGCATCCTGACGGCACAATGCTGTGTGCTCAGGGTGTGGCCACCCATCTGATGCTTAGCTCACTCCTGTTGCACTTGGCCAGGGCTAGCCTACCTGCTGGCTGCCTTAAAGTATCAGACATCCTAAGCTGCAGTAATCTTGGACTGAAGTGGATACCGAGAGAGTTACCGGTAACGGCCGCCACCTTGGATTTCAACCACAACCATCTGACCAAGCTAGAGGAAGGCAGCTTCGCTGGACTTCCCCATCTCGTAACCCTGCGGCTGGCCCACAACTATCTGAGCAGCCTCTCCCCTGGAACCTTCCGAAACACAAGCAGTCTGCGCCACCTTGACCTTTCCTCCAATCAGCTGAACAAGGTGGAAAATCACTACTTCCAAGAGCTTGTGGGAATGGAGGAGTTGCTTCTCTTCAATAATCATATTGTTAGAGTGGAAAGCAAAGCATTGATCAGCCTGAGCAACCTGCATAAGGTCTACCTCAGCCATAATCGCCTGACCGATTTCCCATTCTTCTCCATTCAGGAGCACAGCCATCCTTACCTTGTTACACTGGACCTAAGCTCTAACCGTATGCCCAAGCTACCTGTTGAGGACATTGCAGCTCTGCCAGCTTCAGTTCAAGGTGGACTATTCTTGCACAACAACAGTTTGATCTGTGAGTGTGCAATGTATAGCATGTTCAAACAATGGGAGCAAAAAAACTTCATCTCAGTCAGGGATTACCAAGTGGAGCATACATGCTTAGTATATGGGGAACCTCGTGCCTCAGTACAGTTTCTTGAACACACTCGCTTCTTTGAAAACTGCACTGTAAAGGGACAGAACCAGTTGTGGGAAACAGAGAATAATCTGAAAGTGGACGCGGGAGAGTCAGTGTTGCTGGAATGTAAGACTTCACTGAAGGGGCAACATCTCACCTACCAGTGGGTATCACCTCACAAGGAATATATTGTCCCACCAGGCAACAATGATGCAATGCGAATGTATGCAAATGGCAGCCTGGAGATTACTGCAGTGCGAGTGGAGGACTCTGGTGTGTATTGGTGCATGGCATTGGACCGCCAACATTTACGGAATGAGACATGGGAGGTAAACATCACAGTGACGACGCATTCCCATGAGCCCGAGCCCTTCAACACCGGCTTTACCACTCTGTTGGGATGTGTGGTTAGCCTGGTACTGGTTCTTATATACCTTTATCTGACACCCTGCCGCTGCTGGTGCCGCAAGCAGCCACTACCTGCAACACCCAGCCCTGCAAATGAATGCAGTGCCCAGTCTTCGATCCTGACACCTACGCCACCTGCCACCACGGAGGGTCCCGGCCGCAAGGTCAGTAACAGCAAGCATGTGGTCTTTCTGGAGCCCATCAAGGAGGTACAAAATGGGAGGCCCAAGGAGGCACTGATCTCCGAGAATCCAAAGGTGCACGTACTACGAAACAATGCTGACTCTTTCAACTCAGTCTTTTCAGACACCACTATTGTGGCATAGCATGAGGTTGCCCTCATCCCCAAACCTTCATTCCACTAAAATAGTGGGTCTTTCAGTGTGGCAGTCTGCAACTTCTGCTGCCTCTCAGGACAGAGCAGGGAGAGGGCTTGACAAGCCAATTGGCAAGGCAGGGAACACAGCAAACGCAAGAAAGTAAAGAGTAGAAAGCAAAAATGGCACAGGACAGGTAAGAAAACAGATGTAGCCAAACACTGCCCTGAACATGTACATCAAGCTTTAAAATGAAATGTGCACAGTGGTACAGGGAAAGGTATGCATGATGCTTTGGATGCCCTTTAACCCTGCTTGAGCCTTGAAAGAATGACAGCTGTACAGTAGATGCCTTGTTTAGAGCTCATATGCCTCTGCTTTGGACTGTAACCCATTATTCTACAAAAATAGCACAAGTATTATAGAGGATGGAATGTGGTAGTAATTAATTTTTTAACAAGAAGTCTAAAATTAAAAAAATATATATCCATATCTGATTTTCTATATATATGTGCCCCTTATAGGAATTTTGGCAAATTGTGAGAGTGTGGATAAGGCTGTGGGGAATCATTTACATCTTGTAAATGTTTTTGGTCAATCTGTTTACCAAGTTTGTTACAGATGGACCATACATTGGATTAAAGCAAACTAATTGTGTACTGGAATATACCCCTTGACATTCCACCACCCTTCCCCATCCCCCACTTCCCCCACCCCCAAACAAATGCCTTCTTTATCAGACTCTTAATAAACCATTGTGCTTCGACTCCAGAGGTAAATGCCTTCCTCATTATTGGTAAAGATTAGCATTACTACAAAGGTTATCAACAGATAAATGGAATATTTTTTTGGCAACTGTTTTTCTGGATCTAAATGACTGCAACACTGCTGTACACAAGCATATGAATTCTTCAAAGAAACAAGAGAAGGGTCACAAAGATTGATTAAACTGAAGTATGGGAAAGTACATATGTGTAATAAACAAATCTTTCTGGTCACGGCACAAAAAGCTAGGCTCAACTGTGTTGTTTCGGAAAATTACATTACAGTGGAGCCACATAATAAACTACAAAGGCAATTCAGTCTGGCCATTTAAGACACTGCCTCCAAAGTGCTCTGTAAGTGGAAGATAAAAAATTAAATTGCATTATTTGCTTTAGTGTTGTGACATACAAACTAAAATATATTTACTACGGAATATTACCCTAGTGCCGAAGCCCTCACCCTCCTGACTAACTGCATACTAAATCCTCCTCTTCATCTATTTTTGAATTAAAGTGCACTAAATGCATGACAAGCATCATCAACATCATTATTAACAAAACCATCATCGTCATCACTGCCTTTAGCACTGTGCTATGTGATGTTTACTTTTATAGCCATAGTTTAACATTACTTTGGTTTAGCTCTTTCAAGGGTCTGTGTCCATACCGTGTAAGATGTAAGTCAGATACGGGGGATTGTATGCAGCTCTTGAGGCAGGTGACGCCTTCAACCCCATGTCTGTGAGCGGTTTGCAACTCTGTCAGGCTGGCCTGATTACTTCATTCATCATCATACAGGTTAAAACTGTCATACGGTTCAATGTCAAAGGGCTCAGGAGAAATTTTACCTTTAACGCACATGAAAAGGGTGGATGCATGAGGCCAATCCATTGCAATTAGTATTGCAACAAGCGAGAGAGACAGAGTGTGTGTCTGTATGTGTGAGTGTGTTTTTACATCTTGGTGAGGACCAAATGTCCCCAAAAAATAGGAATGTTAAAGTTTTTACCTTAATTGGTCATTTATCAGGTCCTCATAAGGGGGGGGGGAGCCAACAGGTTTTGTTTTGTTTACTGATGTATTTAGGTGTAGGCATAGCGTTAATTAGCTGTTTTAATAATTATGTCAATAGAAGGTCACACAAGAGTGTGTGTGTGTGTGTGTGTGTGTGTGTGTGTGTGTGTGTGTGTGTGTGTGTGTGTGTGTGTGTGATTGTGCATGCATGGTCCTGAGTTTAAAAAGGTCCAATCTCTCCCAATTAGCCATGGCAGCCATAACAGCCCAAGGAAGCCAGGCCTGCCAGCTGAACATGATAAGCCCTGATTCATTTGCATAACGTCTGTGCCTATGAGGGACTCTGCCATCTGTGTGTGTCTGGAAAGAGGCTGATTTTCAAGACCAAGAGGAAAGGAATACACACACACACACACACACACACACAATATTGACCTTTCCTTCACCTCAAATGCAGATCAACATGATCAAATATGCACTTATATTAGCAGTACAGTCAAACAGTCTCCAAAATCAATCTAAAAATCTCCTAGCACATGAATAGACATTTAGATAGATAGAAAGACAGATGACACATTGGGACTGTCATCTATGTCTCTCTGTTAGACACATGCTTTCAAAACCAACAGAACAGAACCCATAGTCAAGATTTTATTGTCACATATAGCTTAATTTTATTTACAGCGCCCATCAGTTTTGCGCCAGAAGGCAGCACGGCTGTTAAGATTCCCTACTCGTTCTTTGGTTTCCACTACATAACTTCAATTTAATAAAAAAGGGGCTTCCCTCCTATTCTCTATGAGAAACAACAGACATCACCATGCAGAAAAAAATATTTGAGAAACGGGATGCAATAGATGTAGATAAAATGAAAAATGTCTCGCTTAATGTGGTAAAAGTGGTTAGTTTTTTTTCATCTTCTAACATTTCAGTAAGCTTTCCACTGTTAAGACACTCTACTGGAGAAATCCAATTAGATTTGCTTAACAGTCTGTGACCGTGAAGTGAACGGGTGAATGCGTAATTGATTTGCTTGTGTTTATTGGCTAGTTCTTAGCGTGTAATGGGATGTAAAAGTTGCAGAAGAAGGCAAAAGATGCAAATGATGTCAACTTAATTAACTAATTAAAACTGGAATCTCTAACAGATGGGAAAAAGCAATACAAAGATAGGTTCGTGATGTTAAACATCATTAGTTTAAAGGAACAAACAGAGCAGTGACATCTTGAGAATGCAACAGCAATCAGCTGCGATTTTCCCAATTCTGTATATGGATATCATCTAATTCGGAGGCATCACATCAAAATAGAACAATTTCCACAAGCATGTATCCAGGAAGAGTCTGTCAGAAGACTACAGGCCAGGTGGCACACACAAACTGCTTTCTGAGCTCATATATTGGCTTCAAACATTGCTGAATAGGTCTAGTTACCTTAAAATAGTCTAGCTAGTACCATCAGTGAAGATTCTTAACATTTAGGAATAATATGTAAACATCCCTTTAGAAATTCTGTCATGTTAGATTCTGTTAATTGCTAAAATTAACAGTAAAGAATATAAACATATTATTATGACTCAAATATCCCATTATAAATCCTGTCAGTTTAGCGTGTTAGCTCACTTGCTAGCATTAGCAGTGAAGATTTTGAACATTTTTGAATATTACTTAAAAATCCTATCAGAAATTCTGCCAGGTTACTTTATTAGCTAGTAAAACGTATATTAATATGACTTAAAAATCCTGTCAGCTCACTGGCTAGTGTTAGTAAATTATTTTATATTACTTAAAAATCAGAAATCAGAAATCAAGTGATCTCAGTGTCTTTGACGGTGGCATGGTTGTATTTCAGAAACTGCTAATCTCCTGTGATTTTCACGCAGTCTTTAGAGTTTACATAGAGTGGCGATAAAATCAAAAAACATACAGTGAGCTGTATCTGCATTATTTGATGCAGCTGTCACATAATTGACTGATTGGATAACTGCATAAATAAGCAGGTGTACAGGTGTTCCTATTAATGTGTACGGTGAGTGTATGTATATATATATATATATATATATATATATATATATATATATATATATACACACACACACACACACACACACACACACACACACACACACACAAACAAACAATTGAGGACACACCACATTTCCATATATGCACACAAAAATACACCTCTTGGTCCATCCACAACCAGAGCATGTCAGCATTACTCATTTTCTGTTTTGTTATGTTTTTTCCAAACAATACTACATCTATGTCTGTATGTAGCCCTTCAATTTATTACTAGTTTATAGGGCTGATTTAGGAATAGTCACTCAAGAGTATTTGTATTTAAGAACATACTTATATTTGTTACAATGTGTGCTCAAAGGTAGACACAGGCACACGGGTTCAGGACAGTCAGCGGACCCCTACAAATAACGCCTGGACATGTTTGACTGTAAATTTCACACGAGATAAATCATCCACAGTGCCTCTGGTTTGCCCTTTAAAGTTGATGCTAATTGAATTGGCACAAAAAAAAAACAAAACAAAAAAAAAAAACCTTTTTGTTAATATTAATCTGATCTCATTTATTGTGATATCTTAAAAAAGATGATTCTAAATGTGTTTTGAACACGACTGCGATGCGCTGTGCATGCCCTAGCCAGGGCTCTAATGTGTTTGAGAGTAAAGCGAGTATATCTTGAGAGGACACTCTCCATAATGAATGGTTTTCCAGTGAAAGCCTGAGGGCTGCCTCCATTAAGAATTCATCAAATCCTCCAAACTTCGCTTCTCAGCAGAACAAGCAGCAAACCAATATCAATGTGCTGTGCTGAAAAATAGTGTACGTAAACCAGCTGGTGTTATGGAAATGGACATAAACGATTGATCAGGTGAACCACAATTAAGTTGTCCTGAACAAAACAAATGAAGACCCTCCACTTCAGCTAAACCTTGGTTTATCAGTCACTTTATATTCATCATTAACGTAGGCGCTTTATACTGCGCTCCATACTGAATCCATTATACCGACTCATAAAAGGCAGCTATTCCTGGACTACCTCGTTCCAAATCAACATATTAAGTTCCAGTTCTCGCTAATACATCACTGACCTGAGGCATTTGCTGCTCTTCTGTATTTGTTGCTCAGCACTGTGTATCACTACCATGACCCCTGAAGGATTTTCCCTCCGTGTGTGTGTGTGTGTGTGTGTGTGTGTATACTCTCTGACATGTAGCCCAACAGGATGTTTAGACATGAAGCTAAAGACTAGAGTTGGCTTAAGTTAATTATCTGATATCACTAATAAGAATCCAGAGCCAAGACTAAATCATGTCGCTACTGAGAAACCATCTGGGGCCTTTTCCAATGACATGGTTCCAGCTGTGTTGCTCAGTGTTGTTCAAAATAGACAACCAGTTTAAAGATAGAAAAAAAAGAAAAGAAAATCTAGCTTATCTCATGTTCCAAGGCCATTGCCTTATATGCTCTGCTTTGGAGAATATTAACATAAATCTCTGCGGTGACAAAATATTTAGATGTTCAGAGCCCCAAACATTTGGTCGGATGGTCTACTGTGAACTCAGCTGAAAGAGATAACTGAAGCAGGCCAACTGCTGGGCCGATTTGTACCCTGCTAAAGATGAATGGATTCTCTCTGATCCAATAGCAGGGCAGTCATTGCAGATGACAGGACGGCAGGGTACTAAAAATGATCCCATCCAACAACTTAAACTCTCTTAAACAGGAGAGCGAAATCAGCAGGTGATGAGTGGAGGCTTGACAATATTTAATTTACAAAGACCAGCTCAGAAAATGAGAGCCTGCACCAAACAATGGTCACAAAGTCAATAAAACATTAGCATTTCGGGCGAGTGTGTCAACACAACACAAGATCACCTTCTACCCTTAACCCACGCTGATAATGGCTGCCACTGATATCTATTCAAAACAAACGAAGGCTGGGTGAATAACACCAGCTAAACAGCCCTGGTCTGTTTCTCTAACAAAAATACCTGAATTTACTGTCTTAAAAAGAGAAGTACTTAACATAACGGCTCTGATTCCGGGTCCAAACCCAGGCTCAATGTACACTATATGGCCAAAATTATGAGGACACTTTGACGATCACGCCCATATGTGGGCCTTCCCCAAAGTGTTGCCACAAAGTTGGAAGCACACAATTGATTAGAATGCTGTTGCACTACAATTTCCCTTTACTAGAGCTTAGGGTTGAGCCCAAACATGTTCCAGTGTGACAATACCCCCATGCACAAAGCGAGATCCATGAAGACATGGTGTGCCAAGGGTGCTGTGGAAGAACTCAAGTAGCTTGCAGAGAGCTCTGTCCTCAACCCCACTGAACAGCTCAACACCTACTATGCACAAGGCGTCCCTACCCAACATCAGTGCCTGGCCTCACTAATGATCTTGTGGCCGAATGGGCAAATCCCCACAGCCATGCTCCAAAATGCAAATAGCAATGTTATATAGGCACATATGGGTGTGATGGTCAGGTTTCTACATACGTTTGGCCATATAGTGTACCTATTCTATCACTCTCCATCAACATTTATTATTTTAAGATGTATGTTCAGTAGACCTGAACATTACTTATGGATGTGCTCAGAGCTGTTCTCAATATTGGCCCCTATTTTCACTTCACTTTTCACACAGCAAGGCACAGATTTGTACTGCCTTCCCTCGGAGCTCCATTTGGCTGGTGTGTTTAAAAAAAAAACTTGGGAACTGCTTGGGAACACTGGTCACCTGCTGAGGGGAAGCCAGTAGAGAGGTTGCTAATTCTAATAACCACTCTATATTTCTTTATACCATATACTCAAAGAGGAATAATATATATTTGCAATCAAGGGGCACATTCTTGTACTGTAATGGCAGCGTCCCATTTCGGGGGGTATTTTTGCCTCATTCTCAGTGTTACCAGGATAAGCTCCAGATCCAACATGATACTGACCAGGCTAAAGCAGTTACTGAGGATCAATGATCTAAAGAACGTGTGAATGACTGACACATACGTTAATAAAATATTTGATTCTGTCATTAGAATATTTAAAAACGTACTATTAGGCCACTTATTCTTGTGATTATTAAGCAAAAAATGTCAAAACATAATGATAAATGGAAAATACTGCATTAATATAATGTGCTTTGAGCCGGAACTACTGTCAGAGCCGCCGTTTTAGAAAATTACAAGATTAAAAAAAGCCCAAGTTACAGGTATAAATGTGGCAGTATTTAAGATCTGAAAAATACTGCAATGTTTTAGTTATTAACTATTTTCAAACAGAATGGGTTCATCATCAAAAAGAAAGAGGTGTGTCAAGACTGTTTATAGACAATGACAAACTATAAGTTAGAATACATCAAATGACATTTCACAACAGTAAAATGCTTGTTCATGTACCACATGTGACTTCTCAAAGTCTTCTTCTGGTGTTTAATACTATTAGCCGGAACTGCCCATGCACACTGGAAACAACTGAATGTAATGGTTTATCGAGTCATACTGATCATAACACTTCCCTATCACCTAAAAGGACAGCCACTTCATTAATGGTAACATGTAAACAGCAAAGCTGTCACTCTTAGCAAGTCACAGAGCTGCTCAGATGGTTAGCCATACAAATGTGCAAGTGTGCAACGGAACAAATTGTGTAATTCTGTTCAATTGGACTACTTGGGCATGTTTAAAGGTGCACTGGGTTGCTAGGTTCTTGTGTTGAAAGGTGAACTCCAAAAACATTAGAATGTTTTTTCCCACTCCTTGATCCTACCTCCCATGACCATCTTCACAAAGTCCCACCAACCAGAATCTCCAAGAGTTAGTTTGGTAAGCCAGCTAGGTCCACCTCATTCTACTTGGCACTGATACACCATACAGAAGTCTACAGAAACATTCTATCTGTCAATTTCCTGAGAAATGCATCCAGTCTAAGCAACATGCAGATATTTTTTAATACAAAACGATCGGTTTTAGGCTGCTGGATCAACATGGTTTATCAAATATAGCTAACTATCTTACACTCATTCTACTTATGACAAAGTTGGCTTACACACCCAATAACTTAATTTTTTTATTTTTTATTTTTGGGCTGGTTTAACTCTTTACCAGTTTATAACTTTAATGACTGCATTACGTGTCCAGGAGAAATGTAGCTAATTTAGTGTCCAGTCAGCAGGTATCTCCATTTTGGAAAACCAACTTCCAAATTTGATTTCTTTTTAACATCATTACAAATTTTCCCCAGAACAATATCTCACAGTGCTTAAGCAATTAGCACTTTATTCGTCCATGTTTGCATTCATGAGCAGTAAAACTGAGGGTGTTTAGGTCACGTGACTGACAGGAAGGATGTAAACACAACCAAGAAGTCCAGCATGTTTCGTTGTTTTTTTGTTCAAGCACTTCTTCTGTCAGCCTTGCGAAACACTTACTTCGATCATATTGTATTGACAATTACACGTCATTGTGTTGTTCTCATTATTTGTAATCGTAAATACACTAAATATATTGACCAGTACATCTTTTAAAGAAACAAATTATACGACTATGAAGAACACTAAATGCATTACAAGGACACAAAGCCATCACCATTGTGTATCATTTTTGCTTCAAGCCTTTTTTTTTTGCTGTGTTTTTTCTTTTTCTCTTTCTCCTCTCCAGGTGTGTCAATTCTCTCGCTCAGCTGGCAAACGCTCACTCACTCCTGACATATGGATCACTCTTTCGACTCCACAGTAACGTTTGAGAGGCGCGCATACGCAACTGCGAGGCAAGAAAATTCAAGAAAAGTCCGCTTAGCCCTGATAATTCCTCTCAGAGCAAACAATGAATTTACGGGACGCAGTTTCAGACACAACAGATGGAATGGATTCTGCCCACGCTGTATTCATTGGCAGAAGCCATGATGAAAATGCCACGGCAAAACTAGTGATACTGGAGATGCCTTGTTGAAGCTGTCACGGTTCTCAAAAGCTCTTTAAAGCAATGAGGAATGAAGTAAGGTAGTCCAGCTGATGTCAGACGAGTGTCAAAAATGTGTGTGGATTGACAGCAAGGGATCTGAATGATGTTGAGAATAAGGCATGGACAATAATAAAGTCTGAACAATAAAACAATATGTGTCAAAAGTATGTCATTTCTGTAGTGTGAGTAACGAGAATGACATTTTAATACTGAGTAATAAGAATGACATTTTGTCGGAAACAAATCAAAGCGCTAATGAATTCATCTAATAGATAAACACCGCTTATTATATTAAACACATTTTCAAACATGACCAAGATGAGGAGATAATGGACAAAGAAAACAGATGCAAGCTGAGCACAATAGGAAGCATTCGCCGTCGCCTAAAGCTCGCTTCAGCGGTTGCCAAACCCAGTGATGCGGTTTCAACAGAGCACAAATCAAAGGTGATGTATTTCCCAATAGTGAGGTTCAATCTGTGAAAGAGTGTCCAGTGCGGTGAACATAAATAATATCGTTTACTGCTCATCAATCAACAGAGCAGCCACATAAATGCAAGAAGATGCAACATACCACAGTGTCAGCAAAAAAAAAAAAAAATAAATAATAATAATAATAATCATCTCAACAGCTTAGTGAAATGGGGGGGAAAGTTCTCAAACCATCGCCTGGATTACATTCACAATTTAACAATGAAACTGTGACTGCGCAAACATAAAGACTGATATTAAGAGGAAAAATATTTACTACACAAATCAGTTAGACTGGAATCTCATATGAAGCAGGATATTTTAGTAAACTGTTCTTACATGACACAAAATTTAAGTCATCACCTCGCATTTAAGATAAAATAAAGACGCGAATAAGACTCAAATAATATCTTTTATTTATGATGTGAGGACCGAACACCACAGCTCGTAGCTGAAACTCATTTTTTCCCTTTAGGCCACAAACACAGTGTGTAACATTAGAAACTTTTTAACAGAGGATAATAAAAATATACTCCTTTAATACTCTTAGACTGTATTAATGCACTTAACATGTGTTATTAAATTACATTAGCTACCACTTTATAACTTAGTCAATTAGGTTTCCAGGCAACCAAAACATTGCTGGGCAGCAACAGAGTTTTTGCTTGCCTGGTGGCCCAGCTAATGAATTTATGATTGTTAAGTACACATTTACATTGCCCAGTCAAAAGTTTATACACACTTGCTCAGAGAATTGTTTGCCATATTGTAGAATGATAGCAGATACATCAACAGTATCAGTTCAATGATTCAGTTTATACCCATTTTCCTACCTGTCTTCTGAAGAACAAATAGATACCATTAAACAATAGCTTCTGGATGCAGAAAGAAATGAACAGAATGAATAGTCAAGCGAATAGTCAACGAATAGTCAAGCTAATATTATTTACCTCCATCAATATAATCACTGTTATTTGTGCAGGATTTGTAACAGTGATTATACTGATGGAGGTAAATAATATTAGCTTGACTATTCATTGACTATTCGCTTGACTATTCATTCTGTTCATTTCTTGCTTCAGAAGACAGGTAGGAAAATGGGTATAAACTGAATCATTGAAGTGATACTGTTGATGTATCTGCTATCATTCTACAGTGTGGAAAATCATTCTACAATACGGAAAACCATAACAGTAAGGAAAACAGTTCTCTGAGTAAGTGTGTCTAAACTTTTGACTGGGTAATGTCAATGTGTACCTGCACTAGCCACTTTTTTTTAGCAATCATTTCTCCACATTAAAAGAGAACAAAATTCTCCAAGCACAGAAGAAATGCAATGGGCATGAATAAAACCTCTTTCTCTGATAAAAAAGCAATTTCCAGACAATAATTACCAAAAATGAGAAACTGCAAATAGCGTCGGAATGAAAGAATTGTTGTTCAGAAGTTTTTCAATATAGTGTAACTGATAAAAAAATAAAAAGAATCACACCAAGCCTAGTTCCAAAAGATTAATCTTTTGAAATTAGCCTCACTGTAATTATCATTAAAAGCACTGCTTAGAATTGCAAAGTTCAGTCATGTCTGGAATATATGAAGGTTAAGAGTTGCATCAAAATTGCATTAATTAGCCAGAGATCTTTGCAGGGTGGCTATGTATTCTGACCATGAGCATGTCCATTATGGTTGCCACTAGATACAACCTTGCAAATTATCTACAAGAATCTAATCTTGAGAATGAACGAAGTTGTAAGAACTGCAAGAGCCACTGAACCATCAAACTGCCAATCCTGGCATCACCGGATGATGTCACCTATAAAGTCTGCCAATTAACAACAATGTATGATGGAAAAACCAAACCAAAAAACTTAATTTGCCAAGGAATCCCAGGGTTATGGCTAATTCTAGGGTAGGTGTGGGTTAAGGGTGAATTGTAGCATTTTCTCCACCCCAAACCATTCCCTTCCACTTACACTGCTAAACTGATTACTGTGTATCACAATCCAATTAGTGCGGTACCACAAAGTGCACCGAATGCCTTTTAACCAACTGTAACAGAGGAGAATTGTCATGTATTCTTCTGCAAGAGGTCGGTCTAAATAGAGTGTCCAGTAGAGCTCATTTTTTAGTCCAAGCCTTAACATTCAGTACAAAAGAAGTGGTGATGACACAGTTTTCTTAAATCTATATACTCCATCACTCGATGAAAGTTCCATTAAAATGTGCTCTGTTTTTCTGCATTAGTCAGCAAACTGGCCACATTTGCCTGCAAGCTGGCAATCAGTGTACCCTTGATTAAGTCTAGCTGGTCTCAGTCTTCAGAATCATCCCTGAAAGTGAGACAAAAACGAAGTGTGTTTTTCCACAGCAGAAAAAAAAAAAAGAAATTCAATGAGGCTTCACTACAGATATGATTTTATGAGGTTTTTTTTTTCCCCTAGATTTGCTAATGTACAGAAGGTTTTACATTCATACACCCATAAGTAAGGCATCAACCCAAAACAAACAAAAACTAAGAAGCACTTCTGTGCCAGTCATGTTAATGGAGGCTGAAGCTAGCACTAATGTATCACTTGTTTGCCCACCCTAAGCTTTGTGACTGTGAGTAGGAAGGAATTATGCTAATGAAAATGTTGTACACAGACACACTTTTGGCAGAACTTCATCAAGCCAAGCCAACAGAACAGATCCAGATAACGTGTGGTTAATGTGGGAGTGAAGCGGGAAAGCCTGGCACAAAAACTATGGCAAACTATGAATTTTCATCAATTTCATGGACACACATCAAACCATGAAAATGGCTGAAACTGTCACATACGCGCATGGCTACTGGGCATCACCGCCCCAGGCGGTGCTCCAGGGATCCACGGAGCTGCAGATAATGGCACCAATCCAACCAATGTACAAATGATGCATGGAAGATCAAGACAAAATGAAATTTGTCGCCCAAGCTTGGGTGTGGAGCTCGGCCACAACCAGCAATCAGCAAAAAAATAAACTCGGCCAACGACCAAAACATTTAAATAATAGAACATAAAACATACACAAAAGTCAAACATACAAAATAAAAAAAGCAGCAGCAAAAATGCACGTTGCATATTTTCAACCAGAAACAGAACGCTGTTTATGTTAACACTGCACCACAAGCACACATGGTGTTAATTTCTGAGAGCACACACTAACCGACGTGCCGAACAAAACCCATCAGGAGATCATAAGCTCGAATCCCGATGATGCCACGGCCATGCAGGACTGGGAGTCCGACAGAGGAAAACTGGCCATGCGGTTTGGGTGGGAGGGATGGCTTACTCTCTCTCTTCTGTCAATCAGAGCAAGATGAGCCAAACGTTGTTGTCTGTGAGCTCATGTATGCAGAAGAGGGCAGATTTAGTGTTTCACTGCCCTGTGAGATAGCATGAGCAGCAGTTTGAAAAGATCTGATGGCTTCATGTGTCTTGGCAGAAGGACATGCTAGCCTTCACCCTTCCCAGTTTGTAGCAGTAATGTGATAGGAGTTATGTTAGCTAGTGGGTGGGAGTGGGGAGTTGCTAAATGACCAATATTAGGAGGAAAATAAGGGGAAGAAAATCAAAAAAAAAGCAAGCATATTGTCAGACTTACATTACTGTTTTTCCTCTGACAATTGTCTATCATATTTTGTCAAATCTTTTTATCACAATTCACTTTTTTCTTTTCCTTATTTATTCTAGTTTTAACAACAGCAACACCCTAGTCTTCAAATCCTCAGACATTGCTCATAATATTTTTCCAGTGGTGGTCACATAAATAACGTGCATTAGTGTCCTTGGTTTCAGATCAGCATCTTTTTGACAGTACAACGAAATTAATTAACAATATTACCTCAGTTATCAGCAATATAAAGATAAAGTTGATGTAAATCAGCACGTATAAACCCTTTCTAATGTTGGGGTGTTCCTGAAAGCTGGTGTGTGTGTGTGTGTGTGTGTGTGTGTAACAGAAGTAACAGATGGTGGACGTGCCAGAGGCATTGCCATTTCATTTTGTATTTGCAAACACTAATTAACACATCATTTTCACCTTGTGTCACCTTCTTCACTTGCAATCACAGAAAAATTTTAATCTTGACCTAAACACAATGTAAGGGTTAACGACCAATTTCAGAGATTTTAATAACCTCAGAAGTTTCTGCCCCACATTTTACATGATGAAGCTACGAGTCATGGATCATTAGTCCTGATTCCACCATTCAGCAGAAACCTGAAGGTGAATAATGAGAGCTGTGAACTGAGGCAATGCGTCATGCGTGCTAAGCACACAAGACGGAGGACAGTTAATCAGCAGAGCCACTGAAATTGCCGGAGCATCGTGTTGCCTCAGCGGTGCATTGCTCAGGCTCGGGCCAGCTCCAGCCCAGTTTCGAGGAGGAGAAAATAAAGAAAGAGAGAGAGAAGTGAGATCGGAGCAATCAGACAGGGCCATGTTGGCATGATTCCCGCAAAGCTTTTTGGCTCTTCCCAATAATTATAGACGCTATGGGAGGAGAAAAGGAGAGATGTGAAGGGATAATTGGAGATGAGCTCAGCTCCCCAGGCTCCGAGAGCACAGAAAGCTGACCTCGTATAAAAGGTGCACATAATTAGAGCAAGTAGGCTATGGCACGGTGCAGGAGGAAGGCCAGACATGGGTTTGCATTATACATTATTACTGTATAATAATAATAATAAAATCATATGTGCATATATATGAACATATTTCTGCAGTAAACATATAAACATATATTTTCATATATTACTAAATTAGACTTAGAAAGAGAACAATACTAACAAAAAAAGGTCTAATATCATAATGTTATCATAATGTCATCAGAAAGCCTGCCCTGATTAATTGATGACATAGATATATGGATATCAGACAGAGTTAAAAAATAAATAAATCAATCAATCAAAAGACTTCACAATAAGGTGATATTATAGGCTGCAAAATTATTAAAACAGAGTAATCCTATTTTATTTCTTTTATTAAGCCAATTTTATTTCTATTTATGGCTATCTAAAATAAAACATCAATAATACTAGATCTGTTTATGAGAATACATTGCTTTCAGAGATCCATTGAGATTTATCTTAAAAAAGTCATATTGATAGTTTATGGAGTTTAACAGAGTATGATATATTCTATTACAGACTGAAAAAAATCCTAAAAAATCTTTAAAATTAAATTAGAAAGTAACATTAACATGAGAATAAATCCTTATTTCTATTTTTGGGCATACACATACATATTCGCATACTGGTCATAGATTTTCATATTCTGTTACACTACATTTAAAATAAAGTTTTAAAAAAAAACAAATAAATAAATATATCACAGTAGCAGTAATACTGTGAGGCTTAAACTTGAATCTGTATGCTAAAAGAAATCTTTATTGTAGTTCACATTAGGGCAGAAAAGCTTGGTATTGACTTACACGCAGCGATGAGGAGCAGACTGAATAAAATCTCATAACGCATAAAACACAGCTCATTTTATTAGATTATGCATATTACATTTTAATTTAAGGTGCTGATGCCCCACATTGACATTGACCATGCCTTTTAAACTGCCCCAATGTAACCCAATTATCAATCTCAATCTCAATCTCAATATGTCAAAGCTGACATCTGGCGTCCGTGTGTGCTTGTGTGTGTGTGTGTGTGTGTGTGTGTGTGTGTGCGCGCTTGTGTGTTCAGATGAAATTTTGAGCAGAATCAAGTGGCTGCAGTTTTCTCTTAGTGCCTTCTTATTACTATATCAATACAAAATAAAAGAGCAAGGCTGTAAGAAATGGTAAGAGATCAATAATGTGCCATTAGTGCACTACTGAAAAAAATATCTTTTGTAGCCAGAAATGCTACAGCCATTTTCTACAACATCTGACATGCCTTCGTGTCTTGCTCTAGTTTTGTAGGTGATGAATGCTGCAGTACCTACATTAATAAGCTTTGCCTCCAACACTGTAAAGATGCTAATCTTAACTGTTGTTCATCTAAACAACTCATTCCTGATTTTGCAGTTGGCTTATTATTGTTTAAAAAATGCAACCGTGAAAATGACAAAATGAGATGATGTACATGAAGTCTGCGTGTGAAATTTCTGAAAATAATTATAAATAATAATAATAATAAAAAACATTAGCTGTACATAGTGGTTCTCAAACTCCAGCTTACTATATGCTAGTAAGTTTTGAAACAAAGTATTAATGCAAGAAGTAAGCTGTAAATTATTCTTCTACGGGTTCCCGAGCGGCACAACAGAATCTATCTTCTGGAGATTGAGTGAGAATCCAGACGATCCCACAGCCATCAACGGCTGGGAGCCAAGACAGCAAAATTGGGGGGGCTGGGGCCATACTCTATCTCCCCTGTCAAACTAGCCAATCATAGGTGTTGGTATATGGAAGAGGGTAGATAGCGCTTTCCTCTGACGTAGCCTGTGACGTAGCACGAGCAGCGGTTTAAAAAAAGATGTGGTTGGCTGGCTTAAATGGAGAGTTGCTTGATGGGTAGGAATTGGCCAAGACAAAATTAGGGAGAAAAGGGAGAAAAGAGAGAAAATGGAGGGAGCGAGCAGTTCGAGAAGATATGGTTGGCTGGCTTCAAGGGACAGCTGATTGATAAGTGGGAAGAGGGAAGGAAGGAGGGAAGGAAGGAAGGAAGGAAGGAAGGAAGGAAGGGAGGGAGGTAGGAGTTAGGGAGAGAGGAAGGAAGTAATCTATCTGTGCTCCTCTGTGAATGCCTTGGGATGGTTAACCTGTTCTTCGGTTCTACATAGGGACAGAGTGAAGATTTAGGGTGATGGATAGAACTAAAGAGCGTAGTGATTATGGTACTCCTGAGTACTAGCACATACTCTAACCTTTGTTATTCTGTCTATGTAGGTCTTTAGCCATTTGTGATGACCAAATGTCCCGTTAATGATATGAATACTGGACCTTGCGGCTAGTCCCCATGAAGAAAAGTAGCTTTTATCTAAAATAACCAAAATACTTCTTTGGGTATTATGGTTAAGGTTAGGATTAGAATTAGTTTAGGCACAAAGGTTTTTGCTTTTTCAGAATTTAGTATAGCAATGTACAGATTAACAGCAGCTCCTCACAGAGATGTGTGATTCTCTCTGTTTATTCTACAACTATCCTGAACTTGTTTTTGGTCAGTGAGCATAACTTCAGCCTTATGATCCCTTTAACAGCTCTAGATTAAATTCTGGCTCACTTATGGGTCACTTTAGATAAAAGCATGAATAAATGTAAAATGGGAATGTAATGACCTGAGAGTGAACTTCCTGGATTTCACCTAAATGAAACTGTTTAAAAAAAAAAAAAATAAAAAATATGCATAATGGCAAACTATGCACTCATTTTAACCCTATGTACCTTCAATACAAGTTAGATCACGTGAATTCTAACAGTGATGAGACCATGCTTCCATGAAAGGTGGTCACTTTCAGAATTTCTGCACATGCAATTATTACATTTTCTTTCAGACTGTGGTATGCGTAACTCTTGCGGCTTTGTGCCTCCACCAGCTCCGAGCTGCAAACTCCACACAATTTTATCTTTGCCTGCACTCTGTTCAGCACCAGTCATCACCATGGCAACCCTTTTGCCACCCCGACTCCCACCTTCCTCACACCTTCCAAAAAACCATCAAAAGAAAGCACCAGCCATTTATAACCGTGTCTGAAGAGGCCAATGACCGACTCACACAGAGACAGCAGCAGGAAACAACAAGTCTGAAGCTACGACGTGTTGCGAGAAGCAACACCTGATTTATTGGTTCGGTTGCTCACAAAACAAAAGAAATTGCTCACTTTAGTATCATTTTAGACATAGATAGATTGAAGCCAGAGTTAGTTCATTAACCTGTAAATTCAGCTGCTCTGTGCTGTGCTGAGCTTGGATTCTACTTCACTTCTCCAGCACTTTGGATGTCAGTAAAACAGAAAGTCATCCCCCATAATGAATAACAATGCTTTACACTGGAAAATACATTTCCCTGTTTTCAGTAGAGTCAAATTCAATTCCACTTTAGCTGTGAATTTAGCTCAGAAAATGAAACTGGAAAGTGAAAATGGATCCAAGCACCAGGCTGATGACATACATCAGCACTTCTACAGTCAACACAGTTTGTCTGAGATAGAAAGAAGCTTGAAAGAGAAAATGTTATTCTTTAACGACCAAAAAAAAGTGTCCAAACATCAAGAACAAACTAATTCTTGATGTTTGGACACTTTTTTTTGGTCATAAGCACAAAAAGTATTGGAGGAGAAAAAAATCAAGCCTAAAAAAATCTAGGTAATGTAACATTTTACTTAGTTGCACACGCCTGTTATACTATAATTAAAATATAAAAAGCAAGCATTTAATTTGCAATCTATCTATCTATCTATCTATCTATCTATCTATCTATCAATAAATACTGTCTTGAACAAGCAATATAAAATACCATCTGTTCATTGGCCCTTTTTTATTTATTTATTTTTTTTATTTTAAAGTTAATACAATAGCATTGCATATTCCTTAAATTATTTGCTTTTAAATAGCTTATTACTTGTGGGAAGAGCTTTTAATCCTATGCTTTATGCTAAATAGCTTTTTGCGCTGTTCACAATCAGTAAAACGTTGCATTTCAAACATTCATTTTTCATTCAGTTGTCTTTTGGAAACATTTGCATCCCTTCCCAGTTAATGCTTGGTAAGGGTAATGCTAATAATCACAACTTTTAAGACGTATACTACAGACCCCTTTGGTGTTTGTAAACAAAAAGAGATGTGCATATAACCTGGTTGCAAAAAGACCCAACCAGCCTACCAACCTGACCCAACTTGGTTAATCTATCTGAAGTATCTAAGCAGAATTTTATTTAGGAATCGGATTGAGATTAGCTAAAATATTATCCACTTATTATCATGGATTAGCACTAAAGGGCTGGAAGTGCTATTTGGCTAAACTAACAGTTTAGAAGGTCCTGTTGGCTGTCAGAGGCTAAATGATGCTAAGTGGTAATAGACAGACATATATACTTATCTCACAGAAACTCAGAGGGTTTGTATTAGAGAGAAATTGAAGGCATACAAGTCTCTTGAGGCTTACAGTTTTCTTGTTTGTGGCCACGTTCAAGACGTAATTATTTATGTGTACCACATTCAGGACATCGTAGCAGTGTAAGCCGAGATGCTGCCCAAACAGCTGCCAAAAATTGAATACGGTTAGCTAGATAAACATGTCCATTCTTTGTTAAATACAAATTAGGCATGTTATCTAAGTAGCAAGCTAAGCCTGTTAAATTCTGTTAAATTCAGTGATATGATAGTTAGCTACTTAGATGGAGCTCCTCGGACCAATTATCCACAATTAACCACAGCCATCTTCTGCTTGCTTTGAAAGGTGTCTGATTAGATAGCATGCAGCAAAAACAAATGTGTTTATGAACACTTTTACAAGTCTGACACCCAACAGCAAAACGTTCATGAAAAAAACTCTGAAAAATCACTATAGTCTCCCGCTTTGTTTCTCCAGCCAGGAGGCACGGCTGACGTCCGAGTAACGTGTCTGACTCAGGGGTCTATATAAGCTTCTACTTCGTAAGTAACGATTCATGACCAGCTTTTACTTTTCAGGAAATAAGTCGTAATTAGTAATGTGTTCAATATTCTCTCGAACAACCTGAATCCCATCAGTCTACCAACGGTAACCGGATTTCATCGCAATGAATAATTAATACAATGTAATTGAATTAATGAACTATTTACATAACCTGTTGACTATAATTTTATCATCAAGTGACTAATCACATCTGTTATCAGCTGAATTAAAGGTCATGAGATGATGCCTATGTATTTAAGACATGATGGTCTAGTCGATTTGAACCTTGATTTCCTATTTAAATACAGCTTTGCTTCATAATACTATGACTCCTGTAGTGCTTTCACATCCTGTTGCTCAAGTGGACATTTTCACAGTTTGTTCCATCAATTGAGCCTGTGAGTTTTAGTGCCCTAAACCAGCAGCTCAATCCCATAACGCTGACTTATTTTATAAAGAGTTACTGATGCATATGTAAATGAAGTGTGTGGGGGTCTGGCTTTCCCCAGGTGGACAAGCGCACTCTAGAATTAGACCTTCCTCCAGTCTGGACATGCTGTTCGACCACATCGACTGGAAAGAGCCCACGTCCGGAAAACCGCTGTGAATACACTGTGCGTCAAACAGACAAGCGATCAGAATTATGGGATTACAGGGTTTTGGAAAGACTCCAGGAGCGAGTTGATGGTAAAATCCTGCAACATCACCAGACTGATGGGAGTCAAATTGTTCACGAAGGTCTAATAATGACAGGGTTCCTACAAAGTTCCTAAGAGAAAGTCAATCAGACTTTTCCCAGATCAGGTTCTCAGCTCACTAAATATCATATGGATTTGGTACAAAATTAGTCTAAGGCTAATTTTGTGGAAACAGATGAATAATGTTAGTCCCTGAATGCTAGTTATAACACATTATACTAGCAGTTGGTCTTACATATCTTACACAGTTGTATGTCAGTGCTTTAAAATGCTATAAAGCCTTCATAGGCCATTTGGCACAAACGACAAAAATATCTGTAAAAAGTAAGTAACTATGGATGCAAATTTTCTTAGATTAAGATTAGATTCAACTTTATTGTCATTGTGCAGAGTACGAGTACAGAGCCAATGAAATGCAGTTTTTCGCATATCCCAGCTTGCTAGGAAGCTGGGGTCAGAGCTCAAGGTCAGCCATGATACGGTACCCCTGGAGCAGATTTGGTTAAGGGCCTTGCTCAAGTGCCCAACACTTGACAGTGCTAGGGCTTGAACCCCTGACCTTCTGACCAGTAACCCAAAGCCTTAACCGTTCAGCCACCACTGCCAGTTCCTAGCCAGTTTAAGCTGAACTGCCAGCCAGATGTAAAGGAATAAAATTAGCTGGTATTAAATTGGTAATCATTTAATACCCGAGAACAAAAGCTAATACTTTATTCCAAGATCAGATTAAACAAGCTAACTACTCATGTTTTAGTCATCTCCATCATGAGAATGTAACTGGCACGGTTCTCCCACAATACTCAAGGAAACGTTAACTACTTACTTATGAAACGCGCTCATGTTCATGCTGTATGTGGATTAGTTATAATGAAACAAACAGACATTCTCCGGTTGCTTATGCAAGGAATAAAACATCTGGGGACATACTGTTATAGGATCTCATATATCCAAAGAGAGCACAGCTCTTATACCACAGCAATTTGCCTATAATGACCATTTCTATTCATTAACAAACATCATACTATTCACTCATTTATAGTTACGCTTAACGTTGCGGAACGGCCGCAAACCGAGTTAGTTCACCAGCTTCTGGTTTTTTTTCATCCAACAAGCGCACTAATATAAACATTCAAATTTAGCCTGTTACATGAATGACCTTAATGTTAGTTCATCATCATGTAAATACTGTTCTTGATTTTTTTTTCATTCTGGAGTAAAAGATCAATATTAAAAAGAGTTACAAAATTATTGCTTGATTGCTAGACACGAGGCGCAAATCTACCTGAAGAACAAAAAAATTTCAATTCATTGTTTTCATCAATCCCAATGTGGAACACAATGACAATATTTGACATTTGAAGAATGAATATGGAGAAGAAAAACAGGACACAGTGTATAAGCAAAGCCCTCGGCAGGGATTTGGCATGACAGAAGGTGCCTCATGTCACACCAGTGCTTTCCTCATTAAGGATTTTGCTCTGGGTGTGACTGGCCAAGTACAGTAGCACTTAATTTCTTTCACTTTCCTTAAAATAGAATAGGTGTTTCTGGGGCTATTTTCTGTTCTGCATTTTTGCAGTGGAATATAATAAAGGGAACATGCTGTTTAGTGCTAACTGACCCCCCCCCCACCTCCCCACCCCGCAGCGCCTTTCTGTTATAACCTATTTCTATGCTACGCATTAATTCACTGGATCCATGCATTAAATATTAGACTAAAAGCCATTTAAAAGGTGCAATAGAGCATGTATGTTCGTATGTGCAATAATAACCTGGTGAAATGTGTAGAATATGACAGAATACTTGTTTAAGCCATGGCCTTAGTGTTACATGTCTGAGAAAACCCATTTGGAAAACTGTTATGATCCAGAGTGCTCATTTGTGTTTACATGGGCCTCTTGTCAGTCATTTTATAGACACTCCCCAACACCCCTTCACTCCACTCCCATCTCAGTCTGTCTGGAAAGAAAAAAATATGTCTGAAATCGGAAAGCATCCAGCACAGCCAGATAATTATTTGAAAATATTTAACAAGAAATGCGGTAAAACCAGAATAAATATAGGCAGCATGATTCCATTATGGAGTAATGTAATACAGATGGAGTGAATGAAGCTGGACAGGGAATTAGCATTGGACACTGGACAGGTATGTAACTGAAATCCGTATAACGCTTTGAATTGTCTGAATGGCCTTTCAAGTAGATACCTCTTCTTCGTTACAAAGAAAAACAGGACACTGAAGTCATTCGTGACCATTCTCATAAAGCAGTACGAGGCGAATTTTGCGTATATACAGTGAGTGTTATAACTTGGTTTTCAAGCAGCTGAATGGCCTAGCATGTAGCTTACGATGATAACAATGCTAACAATGCTAATACCAGGGCTTAAAGCTTACAAGAGTTCATTACAAAGCAAAATAGTACAGCGAAGACAGTCTTGACCATTCTCATACATCAGCATGAGACGAATTAAGCATGTCTATAGTGTTACAACTTGACTTTCAAGCAGTTAAATAGCAAGTCATCTTGAAAGTGATGTCATGGTAGTCTTTGCTATTGATAATTCTAGTTAGCATGCTAACTCAAGTTGAACCGCTGTAGCTTTTGGGGTCAGAGCTTTGGTGAGAATCAGGGTGGGTTAAAGGAGTAAACCAAAAAAAAAAAAATCATTCAAATCTTATTTTCATTCTTATTAACTCCACCTACTTAACCTTTAGTGGACTGATCTTGAAAAATTTGGACAAATCTTGCTTAATACACCTTTAAGGTTAAATAAAACATGCGAAGGTTTAATCGGGCTACAACCTTCAAGAGCATTACACAAAACTGCAAAGAAAATTCTCTGCCTTTTTTGGTCTTGCTTGCTGTTTTTTTTGTGCCTTCTAACCAAGAGATGAATACAGTCAAATTATTTTTGTCAATAAAGCTCATCTTTTGAAGCTGGAAATTTTCTTCAGATAGAAAAAAACCCCACCATGATTGAGTTACAGTCTATCAGTACTATGTGAAGAGGGTAGACAAGATGAAAGCCTGTAAAATAGAGACACGTGTAGTGTGAGCTGGCTGACATTAAAAGGAAAAGGCCATGTCTTATCTGAGAAGGCTGGAGGGATAAGCAAGTACGAGGTGAAGGAGGAGAAGGCAAGAGCAAGAGCAAATGTTTAGCATTCTGTACGGTCAAGCCTTGATTCACAGCCTGTATGATGTATACAAATGTATTTTTTGAGCAAATTCTCAAAATGTGAGACTGCAGGTGGAATTCTGACAGAATTCAGGTCCAGCATACCAAGTAAGTCTGATTATGCCTAGGCCCATGTCTGCGCGTCTGGCCCAGATTCTTTGTGAATAATCCAACTTGGGTAGGATGTCACGACATTCCACACAACAGGACAGAAATATACTGCGAGAACAAGAATGATCGGCCTTGGGTGACTGTTGTTTTTCTGATTCTGTGCCTTGGGGCGAGTCTATCTTTAGCCGGATTCACATTACATTTTTCACACTTTGACAAGGTCTCACTGGTTCTGACTCTTTACTCTCAAAGTGCCTCAGGTAAAACAATAGTATGAGCAAAAGGATCTTCTTTGGGAAAAAAAAATTGACAGACTTCAACTCTGACGAACAAAATCAAGGGATGAACAGCTTTTAAAAAAAAGTTTCTGAACACTAACGGCGAGCCAGGTTTATGCAGTAACTTCTGGCAAATAGACAGAGCATAGATCACCAATCCCTTTCTCAGTAATAGGTAAGAAGACAACAAAGCTCTGAGTAAACTTGTTTGTTGGGTTCCAGGTTTCAGAGCAATCCTGACAAAAATGCTGGGCTCTGCTGGCTTAGCAAACACCGCAAAACCTACAAACTAGGTCATATATTTTTGAAATTACATGGGTATTTTCTCAAAGATGTTCATCCATACAGGCAGAGCTGATCTGTTCTGACTTCCTTCTGGACCATTCCAGCCATTTTTTTTTATGATTATATAGCCTAACCATATTATGCTAATACTCAAACCACAAAATAATACTCTTCAGCCAGTACTAATAAAAAACAATAACATTTATCCAGTACAAAAAAATGCTCTGCCAGTACTAAAAAACAAAAAAACAAAACAATACTCAGCCATTACAGAAAAATAGTCAGTCAATATTAGTGAAAAAATTAATAAATAATAATAAATTAAAAAAAAAAAAATAATAATAATAATAATAGTCAATAATAATCAATAATAGTCAGTACTAAAAAGATAATGCTCAGCAAGTACTACGAAAAAACCTGTAACATTCAGCCAGTACTAAATTAAATTAATAATACTAAAAAAATGCATAATAGTCAGTACTAGTAAAAAAAAATAATGATACTCTGCAAGTACTAAGAAAAAGATTAGCCATTACAAGTGAAAATAATACCACTCAGGCAGTACTAAAAACTTAATACTCAGCCAGTACTAACTAAACTAATAATACTCAGTCAGTACTAGCAAATAAAATAATTAAATTCTGCAAGTACTAAGAAAAACCTAAAAAATACTCAGACATTTCTAAAAAGCTAATACTCAGTAAGTGCTATGAAAAACCTAATAATACTCAACTAGTACTAAATAAACTAATAATACTCAGTCAGTGGTAAAATATGCATAATACTCAGACACTACTAGTTAAAAAAGCAATAATACTCAAGCAGTACTAGTAAAGAAAAACAGTAATACTCAGTTGGTACTAAAAGAACTAATACTCACCAAGTACTAAAAAAAAACTCATCATTTTCAGCCAGTACTGAAAGGTATAACATTATTAAAATTATTATTAAAAATCCTTTTTGAAAACATAATACTCAAGCCCTAAAAAAACTAATAATTCAGCCAATGCGGTATAAAGAAAGAAAATAGTGAATTTATATAACAGTCTGCATTACATAAATACTAACACTCAACTAGTACAAAACAGAATAAAAATCCGAGAGAGATTTCCTGTCTTTTTTAACATAATAACACAATAATTATGATTCCCCTTTCTAGCTGGATGTCTGCTTAAGAGCAGACAGAATTGAAGATAAAAAAAAAACCTCAATGCTGCTGAGAGCAAAATGGACCGAAATTTTAAAGCTCAAGCCGGTGAACGTGTGCAGTAATAGAGGACATGACAACCGAACACACACACACACACACACACACACACACACACACACACACAGTTTCAGCTGTGTAACACACAGCGCCTCTCCTCTAATGGACAGCAGGAAAAAGGAAACAGCAAAATTATATCTACAAAGGCAGAAATTAGCAAATCTCAGAAGAATGAGTTTTGGCAGGGTTTCTATCCACACACAGCAAGACATGTGGCTCACGATCAGCAGAGCCTGATGGACACCAAAGTGCTTCAGAAGAAACAATCATAGCCATTATATCAAATGCAGTTCAGCATAACAGGCCAAAATGCAGAGCTGAAGAAAAGCACGTTATCATTAGCGAATGGTGCAACATGACACTGTATCTCTATGAGAGAAAAGGGAAAAAAAAAAATGAGCAGCATTAGCTAACAACGCTAAATGGTTTGAAGTCATATTGTAAATGTCTTTATGGATTTTTGTAAAATTAGAACACTTTAATAGCTAGACACACATACTAAGGCTGTCTGAATGAATTCCACTGTTCGAATACTAATTAGAATTTTCATATTTTATGAATGCAATGGCAATAAAATCTATAGTCAAATATTTAAAAGCCCATGTGTTAAAATATAGGCACCTAGCATATAATATTTTGAAACACATTTCCTAAACGTATTGACTGAATGTTATGTTGTGCATATTTTTGGAGAGCTAATTTTCATTTTTTTAATATGAATACTGCTTACCTCCTACGTCAATATAAAAACAAAAAAGTAGGTTCTAAAAGGAGTCTTACACGCAAATAGTTAGCAATTTATATAAAACCCACAACCGAGAAGGTTCAAAGTAGAACATGCACTTCACACACCAAAAAAAAAAAAAAAAAAAAAAAAAAAAAAAAAAAAAAAAAAAAAAAAAAAAAAAAAAAAAAAAAAAAAAAAAAAAAAAAAAAAAACACGCAGTGAATTAAAGGGTTTTACTAAAGTGTTTTATTCCTCTTATACCACAGAGGTCTGCAAATATTTTTTTATTTATTAAAGAAGAGCATTGTACTTTTTTTTTTTATCAGTTTATAGTTACATGTAGTGTCATAGTGTGTCCATGAAACAAGTCATTTCCTGTTATCACATTAGATTTCAATTCTTTTCCTTTTTTCTTGAAGTTAGTAAGACAAGAAATTGCAGCTTGCTAGAGAGAAACCAACGCAAAACTAAAGAAATACACTACTTTTCGAGCTGCTGTTATGAAAAATGAATCAACACCTTCTGACCGAAAACGTGAAGGATTAAGGAGCTGTGAAAAGGCAGCGCTTGACAGAATGCCCCAGTGAGGTGGCGAACTTTCACAAATAGCCTGTTTACTGGAGAAACCATGCATCAGTTGTAAAGATTCTACAACAACTCACATCTACACTATACGGCCAAAAGTATGTGGACATCTGACTATCACACCCATATGTCCTTTGTGAACATCCCATTCCAGATTTAGTCCGCCTTTGCTGTTATAATGAGCTCCACTCTTCTGGGAAGGCTTTCCACTAGATTTTGGAGCGTGTCTGTTGTGTTCATTCAGCCATATGAGCATTAGTGAGGTCTGGTACTGATGGAGGGAGAGGGGGTCTGGGGTGCAGTCGGTGTTCCAGTTCACCCAAATGTGTTCAGCGGGGTTGAGGTCAGGGCTCTGTGCAGGCCGCTCGAGTTCTTCCACTCCAACCTTGGCAAACCCTGTGTTCATGGAGCCTGCTTTGTGTACCGGGGCACTGTCATGCTGGAACATGTTTGGAACAGACCCCTTAGGTCCAGTGAAGGGAAAGTGTAATGCTACACTACATAAAGACATCCTATACAATTATGTGCTTCCAACTTTACGGCAGCAGTTTGGGGGAAGCCCACATATGGGTGTGAAGGTCAGGTGTCCACATATTTTTGACTATATAGCGTATCTTCTTTTCATCCTGGCAGCCAGATTCTATCAAGCACGGTCTGATAAACAAGCACTGAAACAAACACCGGGTTTTGACAAGTTCCAGACAGCGCACAGCCTGACAGATGACAGTTTCACCACCTAGCGCTGAGCTTTTCCACGGAATATTTACACGGCACAAAGAATTTATCACCACTCGAGCCTCATTTGTAGGTCAATGCATGAAAATAGGTAAGGAGTAAAACAGATTGAGATGTCCAGCATGTGAAAAAATTAATGAGTGTGTCCACAGGCTGCATGCTGCCCCAATCCCTACTGACATAACTAACACGTCTAGAGATACGTGTACATGTGCAACACTGGAACACAGGAGGTGTCAGACAGCGCTGCAGGAAACAGAGCAGGCAATTAGTGTTACACGCTCCTGGAGAACAGTGAGGGCACGGTTACACACTTACACACACACACACACACACACACACTCACTCACTCACTCACTAACACACATTCGCACAAGCACAACTGTGTCACTTGCTTCAGTTCCTCTGAGCTACTGAGGTCTTTAAAAAGAAACTTGACCTCTGAAGGCTTACGGGAAAGTCGCGCTGCCAAAAATCGGCCATCCAATAAACAAGACATTTCGACTTGTGTTTACTGAGCGTTAAGAGGCCTTTTGTAATGCCGTGCTCACTTTTCAACATTAAAGGCAGCCTTTGAAGCTCCGCAAATGGCAGCTTTATTTGTTCTGAAGCTGTAATGAGGCAAGAAGTTCAAGGACTCACCCCTGTCTCTCGGAGTCGACCAGGACTCGCACCAGAATTCCCGTAACTGCAACCAGTATGGGGTAATGATCCACGCTCTCCAGCCCTGTATACACACAAACACACAGCTATAAGCAGCTGAAAAAAATTATTGGCACCCTCGGTAAGGATATGTTAGGGAAACAGTCTTGATTAGCTGTGGCTGATGAGCTTATTATACATAGCTCACACTAGAAATATGAGATAAATCAAACCTTTAACTGAAGTAAATTTATACTATGAAAATATAAAACCCTTAACAAACATATGTTTAACAAACTCACTACAAGCAATGCAACGCATATACTGGTTATGAGCTGGTTAGGTACTGGTTAGGTGCTGGTTAGGATAGTAGACTAAAGTACAGTTTCTGAGACTGAAAATTTACTCTCTCAATAAAACAATGTGTCCCAAAAGTCTCCACACACAGGTGACTATGTAAGCCAGCATCGTCGGTTGTGCCTTCGTCAGTGGATGTTTGTGGACGTCTACTTCTCGGTTGGTCCGTAACGCTTCCAGTCTTTTTGAATTTGTTAATAAGTTTGGCAACAGTGTCGTGTGTTTGCCATGTTTCCTGTTAAAGTCCATCGCAACCTTGCGACAGCTTCCCAATCCAGCCATGAGAGTGATTTCAATACGTTCATCTTTTGTCAAAGGCGTTCTTAAAGGCTATCTGAAAAATATATATATAATATAAACTAAGAAGGAAAAATCTTGGAAGACATTTTGCTAAAAAATGTTAATTTCCCCTATGTATGGAGATGTTTGGGACACCCTGTACAACTACACCTAATTCAAACATTCACTCCAACTTTAAAGGAAGTGTTCCATCAAACATTTTCTAATCATTTTCTAGTCTGACGTTTGCTTCTTTAGAATTGCACTGGAGCTACGAGGTTAATGTAGCTAACAAGTAAGCACTACAACTTTAGCCTTGTGCAAATTGCACGTCTAAATCATCACACTCTCACCTCAAGACCTTATTCGGCTCAGGGTCCTGTTTTATTTGTTTATATTTTTGTTTTTTAACTCGTCCCCTCCTCCATGCTTTGTAGGATTTTATAAGCCATATAGTTATATTTTTATGGACCATTAAAGATAGAAGACGGACAGAAAAGTAAAAAAAAATAATAATAATTTAAATTAAAAAAAAATAAAAATAATAAACAAATAAAAGCAAAAGAACATTTGAAATTTAAAAAAAGAAAATTAAAAAAAAGAAAAAAGTGGGGGAAAAATATGCAGAAAAATAACATCTGTATGTGGCAATAAAAAAAAAACTACTTGACAGCAAAACAGAAAGGAATACATGGGATATAAAAATAATTCAAATTAAAAAAGTGAAAAATGATTAAAAAGTACAAAGAGGGGAGAACAATGCAATATGCAGTAATATTCTGAAGAATATTAGGAAAAGAGCCTGAGTACCACCTGAATCTATTTTTCTGTTCAACTTTAGCCCAGCCTTCAACCTTAGCCTGATATGTAAGTGCTACCAAAAGATGTCCTTAGAAAGAAAGAGAATCCGTCTCCTTGACTATTTTCAGCACTGTGATGTCAGTTTGTCTATTTTTAAACATAGCAGTACATACAGTCTGTTTGAGATTACTGAACTACTTGAGTACCTCATGATGTCTGCATGCAGTTTGCACAATGCTAAACTGGGAGCTGTTAGGTTCCCTCACTTGTTAACTACGTAAAGTTCGTAGCTCCAGTACAAAACTAAAGAAATCAAATGTCAGACGGCGAACATCTTAGCAGATTGATTATACTTGAGGAATCTCTTTCAGTAATATAAAAAGAGACATGTTATTTGTTCAAGAAACCTAGAGAAAATCAGAAATTAAAAACAGGCCATGTGGGAGAAAAGCAACAAGTAAAACAGATGCTGATGCTCATGCTTATTTAGCCTAGATAAACTCATCTCAGAGTTTACGGAGAAGGCAATTTACGGAGCAGCAGATTTTGCGTGGCAATCTTGTAAATGTGTCACAAACTTGTGTGGCATTGCTGATAATGCGTCTGTCGTGCCCTCAGTGCAAACTAGGCTCAAGCCATTCAGGACGATGAGGTGATACTGGATGACATTTACCTAATAATTGGATTCCTGAGGTGTGGAAAATCACTTTAGTGCAATTATTTAGAGCATGGATTATTTGCTAAATAGAACATGTGGCATTTCTGAATGATTATGTGCAAACCTGGTGTGAACAGAAACTGATGGATACTGTCAAGTCCAATATTTTTGCCTTCAAACATTTATCATTTTGACATACACACCTATTCAGCTCTCACTTGTGCGGTGGTGATTTAACCTGCGTATTTCGTACCACAACATAACATAGAGCCTATATTAAATGTCGATTAGGGTCGAATGAAAAAGACTCAACGTTATTGAAATGAGATGCTATCTATGCTATCTGAATTCTATCTCACTAACCTTCTTTTCCTATTCATGCTTTACAGTGCTTCCTTCAAGCATATCAGCATTTCGCTTTTACAAAATGTCTCTCAAAACAGGACTGAAAATGTCCAGTGCAAACTCATCGAGTTCCTAGCTGCTAAAAAAAACAGATCTATATACAGATCACCTTGTCGAAGACGTCCTCGGGCACTGCCGCTCACGGTGCTTAGCACTAAGAGGGTGACCCTGACTTCATGCATTATGAATATTGTCATTCTACTATGTCATGTCTGATAAATTGGCACTTGGGGCTGAGGAGAAGTTCAATATCCTCTGGCAAAATTGAGTTATGGTTTAACGCCATGACTGCCTCCTCTTCTGATGACTTTCAAATGAGCAGGATTTAGATTAAGGTGATAAATATAATAAGAGAGAAGCCAGTCAGGTCAAGTGGTAGTTTCAGTCAAAAATGTTATGCGACTGTATGCATAAATGTATAAATAAGGGCGTAACGATGCATCGCATTGCAAAAATTTGACAATGTGCATCGTGGGAATGTGTGATTCACACTGTGGGAATCAGCATTCTATTAATAATGCATCTAATGCAATCTGAACACCTGAACACCAGAGGTCCCAATATGCACAACCCATAGAGTCAATATATAATGATCATGCACTGGGCCCAACAGCTCCTGCATACAACGACCAATATGCATTATACGTTATATGGTTACATGACCACATTATAACATTTAAAAAGAGCTCTTCAGTAGCTTTCAAAAGACACCAGTCCTGCGCCACTGTGATCTATGATACCCAATAAAGAGTTTACAGAACGGGCATTTTAGCCGACTTTGTAGCTCTATTTCCAGTTAAAATGGTATCTCGGGTGCTGCTACGGAGCTCATTACGTTTCAATCAATCATTTTCCCCGGGTCAGAGACTCTGTTTTATAAATTTTTTTATTTATTTATTTATTTCTAAGATGTGGTGAACCTGTAGTACATTTTGTTTACAATATTAAACCTCTGTTCACAGCCATTTTTAATTTATTTAGTTTTACTCAGCCAAAAATGCACACTGTTTATGACTCAGACAATAAAAACAGAGCTTTTTCAGTCATAATTTTTCTTTATCCAAATTTTGTTCAAAATATACTGAGAATCAAATGAATCACATCGTGAAGACAATATTGTGAATCGATAGACTATCGATAGATGAACTGATTGACTATTCGTTAAAAAGGTCAACTGCATAATTTATCCAAGGGTCTCATTTATCCAAGCATGCAGAGAAATTTTAATTCTGTGCATAAGAAGGGCACTAGAAATATGCCCTAGAAAATTGTTATTTATCACAATTTAGCTGTATGCATTTACATAAAGAAACACCCCCAAATCACCATATATGATAAACAAGTTATAAAAAGAGGGTGATTTCATGGCTATGTGTGATGCTTCAAAAGCTGTGATGATGGCGTGAAACCCCATCAATATTGCTGTCTTTTCCATATTTGGAAATGTGTGAAATTTGTTCAAGCAATGCATCATGCCAATCAATCTTCTCATGCATCTTTTATATGATTTTACTCTAAATTTCATCTGAGTCACCTGTCTGCGCCTTGCTGTGACCACCATAGTCAGCATTTACTGTCAGTTATACTGACGTGATGGACAAAAAGTGGGATGAGCACGCCTCGCAATCGGTTTACCCACAATTATGCTTTTCTACCACTAGGGGTTTGTGCAGACACCTGGTCAGGAGTGGTTTTTAAATATACGCACATCCTCCCACACAAGAAGAACTTACCGAATCACATTCTAAACCCTGTGCATTTATCACACAAAACTACGCATACACACGGTTGATAAATGAGACCCCATGGAGTCACCTTTGTTTTATGAGTTGTTACTATTATTTTAACATTTAGCCGCTATTATAAAATGATGCAAAAAGCAATTTAAATCTAACTCGCATCACTCAGTTTGAGCAAAATAGCAAGTGTTTTGCGTATTTGCCCTTATAAATATGTAGTCTGGGCCGTTTCTACATAAATGTGCAAAAAGTCAAGGTAAACTGATTAAATTAGCACCTACAATCTGGTTTACTAATCCTGAAAGTCTCTTACTGGTTAATATTTGTCTATATAATTGTTTGATATAATTTTTTCCTGCCCGCACGTGTATGCTGATGTGGTCAAAAACAGAAAATAGGCAAATAAAAAACAGAAAATAAAAAACAGAACTCAGCCAAAGGCATTGCTTTTCTATTTCTAGGGAAGAAAACTGGGGAGCCCTAAAATTTATTTTTTTCAACAGAACCAGTTAACTGTGGTATTATATTGAGTTCTCAGTTGTGAAATGATGAAAATGTGGCTAAAACAAGTTTTTTGTGTGATTCTTTCTTGGCAGAGCTACATGAAGCAGCAAAGCCTTTAAGCTAGTATTGCTTCACTTTAATACAGTATCACTGTCATATTCCCACTTGCATTTCAGTCAAATTATCGTCATGGAGCTCAGCTTGCTTGCTGTTCATATAAATGAAAGAGTTCATCTAGATTTTACTCCTAAGTACAAGTGATACTCATGAATAACACACATGGGGAAAGACATGAAAAGTTCAGTCCTGATTATGGTGGTCTCATGATGGTCTTATATAGGTCTTATCCAACTGTGAAGAATAATTCAGAATATGTGCGAGTGTTACCTGGGAGCCGAAGGTTGACCACGCGGTCGAAGAGGTTCCTCTCAGCCGTGACTCGATTCAGCACCTGGTTTAGGAGCTGGAGGACAGATATACAAAGACCTGTCATTAGCCAGACAGCACATGTACTAAAGTACTCTGCGCTATTTATGCCTCTCACACTCAAAAGCTTTCAGGAAAGATGTTCAGAATAGTGAATGGAGACAGCCGTGGATTTAATTCAAACATAAATATTATGTCTACATCGTAAAAATTTGTCAAGAAAGAAAGAACGAAAAAAAGAAAGAAAGAAAGAAAAGGGAAGAATAAGAGGGAAGAATAACCTGGCCTCTGAAAGGAATAGAAATCACACTCCACGCACACACATGAACACACACCTACAAAGACAGGACGCGTGGGTAGGTCCTACCTTACACATGCATTAACACAAACAGGAAAACACAGGCGCACAGACGCACACACAAAAATACACACCTGTCACACAAAACATAAACTGTTGAAAAATGTGCAAAACAAACAAGCACACAAGAGGAATCCCATGAGCAAATTCTTAACTAAGGTTTGTTTATTTATTGTTATTGTTTACTTAACTGAGAAATATGAAAACAATTAAAATACTTTTAATTGTACCTCTCTAAGAGTGTGAATAGAGGGCATAATTATAGAAGAAGAAGAAGAAGAAGAAGAAGAAGAAGAAGAAGAAGAACACTGGCCACTTTAGTGATCAGGCCAATCGTTTGCCTTTACCCACCTGAGCCAAGCGACGGAGCAGAAGCTCGGCTGAGGGTCGGCTCCAGTCCAAGAAGATCTCGGGTACCAAGGTGACGGTCATTTCCAGCACACGCAGCAGACTGACAGACAGGTCGAAGCACGTGGCACACACTTTCAGCTGCCTCGTGTCCACAAAATTACGCTCTGGACGCTCTGCTGCCTGCTGGATCTGTCACAAAATGATTCATTACTACTCCATTTGTTTATCTGTTATCTTGCTTACAAAGATTAACCAGCATTTTTATGAGGATCTGCAAACCCTCGAGAGCTAGCAACCCTCGGTGTACCTACCAAACATGGAGATCTAGCAATGCAGGGTAGCTTTATCACCACTGAAAGTCAACAAACCCTATAGAGTTGACTACCACTACCACTCAAAGTTTTACAAAAATAAGGGTTTACCAGTCATGGATACCAGCCCATCTACTGACCTCGTAAAGCTCTACCAATCTTGGTGGCTCTATCAGTCCTGCTTAGCTCTACCAATCCCATAAGATCTACAGCCTGAGAGCACGAAAAACCCTTAGAGATCTACAAATCCTGGGAGCTCTATCAATCCTGGGAGCACTACCAATCATGGGAGCTCTATCAACCTTGGGAGCTCTACCAACCTTGGGAGCTCTAGAGAAATAACTGCAATAACACCCCAAGTTATTGGTGTTAAGCTGTTTCTGTGACAAAACCTCCAGCTGTGCCTGGAAAAAACTGACAAACTCTGACGATATTTCTCCCAAATAACTGTGTGTCCATATTTTTTAGCATCTCATTTTATTTCTAGTTTTCACACATTAAATATTTGGCCAGTTTTTACTGAATAGAAAACTAATCACTACCTTCCTTCTTCTTCTTTTTTTTTTTTTTTTTGCTTTTCTGGTTGATGGTCCATGATGACAGTTCCTTTATATGGGTAAAGTGAGGGAAAAAAAAAAAGATCCGAGGCCAGATGACAAAACATCTGATAAACCTCTCATTGTGAGCCTCCCAAAATTATCTGAGATCCTACTGAAGTCAGCATCTGTCCCGACATCTCACCATTATTAACCAATTAACAAAGTTCTAGCTGTTTAGCATGACACACACCTGTAAGGCCAAATGCTACCTAACATATCTGCTAGGCTCCAAAAGAACAATGCTATTCTGCTACAGAACATGTAAAGAAGGCATTTCTCATCGGTCCACTGCACCACATGGCTACACTAGCTCTCTGCTTTCTCCACTCTGTGTAGTAGATAGCTACTAAACAACAACTGTGTCCCTCTGAAGATTGCTGTCTTTTAAATTAGGGCTCTTCAGAGATAAAAGTCACCCTGCAAGAGCTAACCATGAAGTCCGACCATCAAAGCCCAATCAGTAAATGCAGACCTGGTGGGTCTATCTGACACAAACACTGCTGTGTTAAGAGATGCTTCTGGCTGAGCAGAGTGCTTTTCCAGCTCCCCTGCTAGAGCTTAATTCGCTGCCAGACAGACCAGGGAGTCCTGCTCTTTCCCACAATTTCCCAGGAGAGTCTAAAGCCTCCCATTGCTAATAATGACACTGTATGAAGGGCAGGAAGCCTGTTTTCACTTCCGAAATCAGTCTTTATGGGCATCTTTTTTCTATCATGAAATCAAATTATAGAGGAAGACAGGACTGAATGTGGAAAAAACACAAGCTCGGAGAAGGTCATTTATGCAAAGGCATCATTACAGAATGATTGCTCGCATAATTAAAGAAGAGAGTCATGTTTGTTTCACATCAGCATGTACCACATACACAGGGGTGATGAAACACTGGTGACTCACATGCAAAAGGGTAATGTATGACTGTTACATATTACATATAATGTACATATACATTACATATTCATATACATTACATATTCAAAATGGTGGGGGCAACAATGAGGTTTTTTTTTTTTTCACGATGCACTGCAAAAACAGATAAATTAAACTACACTCCAGATAGTTTTTTACTTGATAAGATGTAAACATAGTATTGCATACCATTTAGATGGAACAGAATAATTAAAAGCATGTGTGCTACCACAAAACTACACAACACTGTTTCCGCTTAGCCGCAAATACAAACTGCTCGATCACAAAAACAGTCACCAAGGCCTAAAAAATGACTTAGTCATTTGTATGCAAATCATATTGCTTTAAATGGAAAAGACTATTCCGCTACACCAAATGGTGACGGTAATGACAATATTATTGAACATTCCAGCCATGAATAATTTAAAGATTTCAAGCAGTTCAAGTCTGGAGACAGCTGTAATATTTCATTAAACTCTACTGTGACAAGGCCTTTTGCTCAATGCAAAGACTTTCTTGTATGCACATTAGCAGCTACCAGCTTCAAACTGCACCAACAAGGTGGTAATACAGCTGTGAAATATTACAGCTCATGCCAGAGGGTGACAAAGGTGTTGATTGACACTCGCTTACCTCCTGGATCATGCCAATGAACTCTGAGAAGGCCCAGTTGAGCTGGTTGAGGACGCTGTTGAGGAAGCTAGCAGCCATCTCTTTGTCCTGATTCAGGAGCTCCGCCATATGCCTTTGGAGCAAGAGTGATGGACAAGGCTCTGCAACCAATCAGAGACAAGCATGTTGTTTGATCAAAACTCCTGTTGGCTATACCCAGAGTCCATACAGCCCAAAGAAGCCTTAAAACCTCAATGATAATTGCAATAATAGCTAAATGCTAAAATAAGGGGCTCGGAAATGGTTTCATAGCTTTGAGCATTGGCTTCTTGTTCAAAGTTCTCAGGTTTGCAACAACACGATCACACACTGACGTTCCTCTCTTACACTAATTCGAACAGACCGCAAAAATTATTCTGCCATAGGGTAACAAACCGCAGTTAAACCAAAATGATCTCATTTGTGGAATCCATGATGACCTCTTTCTTAAAAGGTAACAGTCCTAACTGCCCAGTAAGGAAAAGAAATCACTGGAGTTGGACTGTAATACCTACTCTACACAAGGCATGCTCAGACCACAGTATCGCATCAAGTATATATACCAATAGTAAAAACAGAGGGCACATCCGCCGGTGTTATTCCTGCTATTTCATGGGCTTTATGTGCAGATGAAAGAGCACCACGGAGCATTCTGGGTAATACAATACCACCCATTGTTAAAGAGCCTGACCTGACATGCTAAAAGCCAGAGAGCAATATGAAGACTGCAGCAAATGTTCTAAATGAAGCTCTGAACGAAGCTCTGAATGGAGCTAATCAGCTGATAGGTTGGTGTGGTCCGTTAACACCGAAATAACCTTTATGTTTAATTAGATGGAGTGAGTCCCTCCATGCTGCTCAATGCCCACTGGAACAATAGAGCTTTAAAGGGCAAAAGAAAGAACAAAACAGCAAGCGAGAGATTAAAAGAGCAAGACGCAGAGATGAGGAAGTAAGGACAGGGCACATCTCCAAATTGGGGATGGAGGGTTTAATTTAGAAATGAAAGTCAAGCCCAGGTTTGTCCAATTTTATGTTCCCTCTGGCAGGGGTGTGCAAGTGTTTTGTCACTTTTGCCCCATGAAGGTGCTCTCAGGAGGGTATTACTGACATAACCATTTACAGGGAGAAAAGGACACTATCAAAGAGGTTACCATAAAGCAGGAGTCAGTGCTGTTCAGAAATTGTCCAAGTGTATTTGAATATGCTAAGAGTCTGATGGTGATTCGAGAAAGGAAATTGTCAAATTTGAAATTTAAGCACTTAAAAGCCCTAGAGCATAGCTTTTTACTATTAGCTATAGCTTCTGTATGAATTTAGCATCAACTGTATTCTTTTTTTTTCCAAATAACAGATTTCTGAATTTCTTTTTTCTGACGCATTCTTCTGTTCAAGTCGAGCTGAAACCGTCTGAGTCAGGTCTACCAAAGTACCAATCAATTAGCTTACAGAATTAGTTTACTCAGCTTTACCCCAACCACGAAAACAACAGAGACTTCTTGCCTGCTCACTCGGTATCATTTCATATACACAAACCCAGTGTATGACAATGTTTGTCATATTTGTATAATACAATCATGTTGCTAGGGACTTTTACTGTTCTACGATTTACTATTTGACATCGCCATAGACAGAACTAACATTGGCAGAGCTCTACACTATGTATTTGTATTGAATAAACTACATAATGTTAAAATTGTGGTAGATACTTAACTAAAGTTACAAACTGTAGATTTTTATTCATTCGCCTACAACAATATTTTATAATTATTCACTGTATACTGCTTAGGGTACAGCATGTTATGCGAGGTATTTACATGTAAAAATCACTTTTTTTTAAGAACATTTAATTAGTCAGTTGACAGTTTAAAATATACCTAAATGAACATTTAGGAAAATTATATAAGATGACTAAAAGTAGAAATATTGATCAGATGTGAATGTTTTGCCTTCAACTACATAAATGGATATAAATATATGTAAAAAAAAAAAAAAAAAAAAAATTTGTAAAGTAGTCGTAAAGTGGTCCCTACGAGAAACGTTCTTTTTTGAAAAGGTCACATTATGACCTCGGTAACACTGTAACTTTGATCTTATTTATGACCACCTCTTTAATTTGACAATACGCACTGTGTTCTTAGTGTTTCATGGGATAAAATTCTTGGTGGCGGCCTGGGATTTCCACACCAATTCTATGTTTGAGACATACAAATATTCTGACTGGCAGGAAGCAGACGCAGAAAAAAGGACCTTTTTTTTTCCCAATCTAGAGAACACAAGAGCTCAGTTAATGCTGGATTTAAATTGAAGTAAAATTCTGTTGTCTGATACTGTCAACATCACGCTGATCCCACACTCCCCCCTCACTAACCTTATAGATCTACTGCAGAGATTTCATTAACAACACAAAGGCATATCTGCAGTCTTTAATAGATTCAAACAAACCGGCGTACACGTCCGCACTCCGGAGTGTATTCACAGCTCAGCGGATGTAATCAGATAAACGTGCTCTCCTTTTCCCCTCCTGGGCTTCAGCACTGATGACATGAAAAGCATGGGTAATTCCTAATTACAAAGCATTAAGTGCATGGAAATGAAGAGAGCGTTTATTCCAACAAGAGCTCCGGGAGAGCCGTAGCCCCTTCTTAAAACGCATTTGTTTGCGGTTTAGTAGAACCTGCTGTTCCAAAGTCGATTTCCCAATGTTCTTCATTAGATTAGACAATACAGGCCTGAGTAGATTGGCTTTGTCTGCATTACGCCACAGGTCTCAGCGGACTGGAGCTTGAAGAGCAACTGATACATTTGAATGCAAATCCATAATAAGAGGATTATTAGCAAGGCAAATAAGGATGTACTTGTGTCAACAAACAGCAACAAGGACGTCTTAGCATGTGAGATGTAAGAACTTAGAAGAACAAGATCTTCCATTTAGAAGTACTACATTTTATCAATAATGAAATGATAATAAGCTAAAAGAAAGTAGACTAGACAAAAGGGTGTACAGAAAAGTTCAAGGAGCACCGCTAGTGGGAGAGAAGCTTGAAACAAAGCTTAAGGAAAGTTATGCAATTACATGCATCCATAAAATCCATATGCAAAGCTTTGAAGACTTGACATACAGACTTTGATGCAGTCAGTAGCTACTTATAGAACAGAACAGCACAGCTCGGTAAAAGAAATTAAAAAAAAAAAAAAAGAAAAAGATTGCCCATAACCCTATGTCTATTTCACGACACTATATATGGCACTGGGAGGAGTTTCTCTGGAGGTGGCCTGTGGCACGATTAGTAAAATAAGACGATTAGTAAAATTTTGAAAAATGACTCAAATGAGACATTTCATTCGGATTAAAAAATGTGGTGGTACTATAAGCCTGTCTTCCTCGCAGGATGAGCCATTAATCATGAGACAGTCAGTGCCAGTGCACCCAAACACAGATAAGGGTGCCAATACCTTAATCTGATGTTACTGAGAGATGTTTCAGTGCCAAATTAGTCCGACATTAACATTAATATTTCCTGTGGCTCGATCCCAAATGGGGTTTTATCGTGCATTTAGTGCACTATGTAGGAGGGACAAAGTTAAGAAATACAATGAACAAGAAACCATTTGGGATTTGGCCTAACTTGAAAATGACATGATTTACTTAACAAAGCAGGTAAGAAATTTAAAAACAGATTAAAAAAAAAAAAATTTAAAGGAATAAATCAAAAAGTAAAGTGTAAAAAAAATTCATGCGGGTAAATAAATAAAAATGAAACTTAAAACATGAGTAAATTATTAAAAATGAAACTAAAAAAACATTAATGTGGGTGAAATAGATAGATAAATATGAAACTAAAACATGAGTAACTAAATAAAAATGAAAGTGTAAATAAACTTTAATGTGCCTAAATAAATAAAAACTTCAACTGTAGATGAACAGTAATATGGCTAATAAATAAAAATAAAGGTGAAATGAAAATAAAACAAAGTGACTCGATAGTTTTAAAATAAATGTCAGTGATGTAGGTAAATACATAGAAATGAAAAAAAAAAATAGTTTAAAAAATTTTTTTAAAAAGTTTTTAAAAAATGAGTTAATATATAAAAACAAAACTGTAAAAGAACACTAATTTGGGTTAATAAACATGATATAATAAGAATGCTTAGTTAAATAAATAAAATTATATAATTATTTAATTATTATATAATAAAAATATTTAAAATAAATAAATAAATAAAAATTTGTTTGATCAATCAAAAATCGTTCTCAGAAAAGGCTGGCTTGCACAGTACCAAATTCAGCATGGGCACCCGCTTCCACTGCAAAGTGAGCCGTATAACATCTAAAAGTGGGTTCATGGTTAATTTACCGAGCCGAGCCATACTGTAAAGCAGAAGAGTGCTAATAGTTTCACTGGGGACCAGAAAGAAGAAGAGTGAAAATGTGGGGGGAAAAAAATGTGAGTGAAACTTACTTCGGAAACTAGCAATTGACAAATCTCCTGGAAGTCATGCAAATGAGGGTGAGAAAATTGGACGTTATTAGCAGAGAGACCAAGGCCAGTGGAACAATGGGAGTAAAGCGTGCAGAATTAAAACCCACGTAAAGAACAAAGTCAAGAACAGACACAAATGAGAAGCTGAGAAGTTGTAAGGTCATGCATTGCCTCATACTATCAGTGTGGAAGGCACTTTTTTTCTTCTTCTTCTTCTCAGCAGTAAACCAACCTACTGAGAATGAACACCAGAAGGAAAAATCACAATGGGACTCATTTGTACCTTGTAGTTTTTTTTTTTTTGTTGCTGTTTGTTGTTGTTTTAACCAACAAACATGTTTATTCATTTATTCATCCTAACTCAGGGATGTAGATTTGGAAACTATTCTGGAAACAAATGGCTGCACAGCCTGGACGGGACGCTAATCCATCTCTGGGTACATCCATCTCACACAAACACCTTCACACCTCAGGCCACTTTAGACTATCCAATCCAAGATGCAAACTGAACAAAATCCACACGGATCCTCTGAGCTTGTAATTTTCGCTCCATCATTTTTCTTTTTTTTTTTTCTTTTACACCCACGTTCTAACATCGCCAAGTTGCTTGGTAAATCTTTGTTACCTCATCCTGACATATCTGTTAGAATATTGTCAGATGTCACACCATGCCGTTTTCAAATCAGATCTGGACATTATGATGAAACTTTCACTTAGCAAGTGCAAATAAACATACCTAAAAACAAAAAAAAGTCATATTTATCTAGTATTGTGTATTATATGATTATAAATAAGATTAATAATCATATGTCTGCACATTTCTTTACTAATTACAAGCTGGTTATATTGGTTGATATTTTCTAAAAAAAAAAAAATTCTAAATTAATAGAAAATTTAAAGCGAAAAATGAGTTAATGCATCTAAAAAACATATATTTTTGATTTATAATAATCCCATAATAAAACACATCAGATATTTTCAAAATAATTTCCAAGTAATTTCATTTGGTACATTTTTTTCGCAGTGCTTGTTAGTTTTGACCTTTTTTCTTTAGCTTGGTGTCTTGTTGCAGGACACAGCCACTTTTTCTATGAGTAGTTTTGGTATAGATAAATTGTATAGTAGAGATACGGCCTCCTTTCGCCACACAGAAACATGGGGGTACAAACTTTTGCATTCAATGAGAAGCTTCTTGATGTGATGCCTACATTATGCACCTGGTGTGAAACTGGGTTATAAGGTTTATTTTCTAAATGAACTAACATGGAAGAACTATTTAAAGCCACAGTGCTGATGAATTCTCAGATCAGATTGGTCAGAGAGAGTGTTGATTCTCTAATCAAGTGTTAATTTTCTAACAGCAGCTCCGACAGCAGTTCCGGCTGCAAGGCAAATATTAACGCAATCATTCAAATATAATATCACTTCTGTAGTAACAGCAAATTCACAAAGACTTGTACGGCAGATGCTCCACACAGACCTAAATTAAACAGATTATAATTATATATTGCTGTCATTTAGCAAAGAAAAACATGCAATCGCTGCTATTGTAAAGCTTTCCATGAGAAGGCGTTTATTTAGAATTTTTGGAAGGAGTCTCCAGTGTCGGCACTTTATAACTTCCTTTAAGTTTTCCACCAGGGGAAAAGTCTTCTTGCATTTCACAGTTTCTCAATAATACAATTTAAGTAATAACAGGAATTAACTTGCTTCGCAGATGTTTCACAACATAAACTATAACTACAAATGGATAAAAAGTACGACGTGTGGTTCCATAACAAATAAATTGAAATGAGTGGTAAACTGCTGCGGTTATTAGAGGAATAAAACACTTCGGGATGTGCTGTTATAGGAAAATAGTTAACTTCGGGGTGGTAGCAGTAACTCCTCTCCACCTTGCTGTTGATTATTTTCCTATAACAGCATGCCCCCAAGTGTTTTATTTCTTACACATCACCATAACGCATCGTCTCATGTTCTACCTATTGCACCAACGAGCCACCCAACGCATCCTATACTGTTTCGATCAAAACGGATAGGAATGCACTTGTTCCTTGTTTCATTACTCCGTGTAAATGAAAAAATTAAATCATGCAGAACGTAAACGAAACCTGTTCACCTGAAAGCATAAATAAAATGATCACATTAGTAGGTGACACTCTCACTCGGTCACACAAACAACTAGAACATGTCACTCACACACACACACACACACACACACACACACACACACACAGCTCTGTGTGGCTATTTTATGTGCCACTGACTCAGAGCATCCTTACTGAAGGAGCCAGGTGAGGTCCAAACCAACTAGTAGTTTTGTAAAATGTCACAGGATGTCAGACATTTTAATACAACATGCCCATAATCAGGTGGAGAGCAGAACAACTTTAAATTAAAAAAAAGAGGAGCGATTACGACATACGCGGTGTTTAGTTCATCTGAAAGTAACCCTGGGCTGAGACCGGCTGAGTGAGGAGGTCCCGGACTGAACACTAGCACGAATCTATTGCAGTGAGAAAGCGATTCGACTGCCTTGTTCTCTGAAACTGAAGGAAGCGAATCAAACATGGCATGCATTTTGGGTTAAGGGCAGCGTTTTTGTGTTTTTTTTGTAGCTGTAAGATCCTGAACTGACCACAAACTGAGCCAAAGGACAGAGCTGTAGTGCTGCAGAAATGCAACAAGTTCTGGATATTAGGACCGAAATCCAAAAGGAGAAAATTAACCCTGGACACGTTACACATCTAGTTATGTATATAGTTAGCTAGTTATTGATCTAATTATCTAATCATTATGGATGTCAGCGGCTCAATATTCTAAATGCTTAGGTGATTTCTGTGATTTCAACATTCATGTGGGAAAAGTTTCATTTTCCCATCACCATATTTCTGACCAATTAATGAAAGAGTTTTACGAGTACGTGCCCCTCAGACAACTTTTTTGTTTTTTTGGTTTTTGGTTTTTGGTTTTTGGTGTTTAATTATGTGCAGTGTGAAAACAAATAGCAAACAAAGGACCTAATTGCGGGACTGGTATTTTGGGTTGCAGCATTGTTTGTGGATATGAGATGCTAAATTGGCTCGCAAGGCACAAACTGAGCCAAAAGACAGAGAGAGCAGCAGAAATGCCATGAGTTTTGGATATTGGGACTAGATGCCATACACACACACTTCAGCCAATGGTTTTTTTTTTCTCTCTCTCTTTTTGGGTCACTTAATTATGTGCAGTGTGAAACCAAACCAACGCAGGTAGCAAACCAACCAAAAGTAGACATTTTCTCTGATTTGGACTCGACAAATGGACTAATAAGTCCAAGTTCACGGACCCTTAGCCATCTATTCTTTGTGTGTAGGCAGTATGACAAGTGAGCTACTAAAAATGTGCATCCAAATGAACATCGCTGCACCTCCCTTTATAAACATATGGCTGGTGCAGTATCATTCTGTTTTGGTTTTATCATTTCAAGTTGCATTTTGTAAGGTGTTTTTAGTAGGAACTGAATGATACATCTGTAAGTTGAAAAAAAGACAATGGATACTCAGATCCTATGAAGTGATCAGTATCAGTAAATCACAGTGATATAGCAGTGATAATCTCTCTACAAATATTTAATAGGAAACCAACAATTATGAATGTGGTGCGATTTTGAACAACAACCAAAAACGCTTTTCACCAACTCCTTCTCCATTTAAGAATGTTTGTCATTAACTCACGACAGATATTTAAACCCTAAATTGCAATTCATCCTGCAGACAGTAGAGAGTTCAAAAATTCTAAAATGGCCCTTTAAGAAGTACAAGCACTTTTATGCTCACTTTCTCCAGCTGCAGGAAGTTTGTGCCATTTCTATAACACTAGTGTCATTTTTTTTGTACAACTGGGAATCAAAAAGACTGAAGAAAGAATGTCAGTTGAACAAAAACTGAGGTCCAAGCATCAACAAGATTTTAATTTTTGTGTGTAAGACGATACAAACCTTTCAGCTGAATTCTCTCTCAGCCTTTGAGACATTTTTTTTTAAAGTACCATAAAAGCACATCTGCAAACTACAGAACATGATGGATGACAGCTGTACCTAGTTTTTTTATACTATTAATAGACTGCTTCACTCGCATTGTGCTGCACATTTCAATGCTGATGAGAAAGATCTAGTGCATTGTTTTTGGCATGATTAATAGAATGCCATTTTGCATGAGAGGTTGACACATTTTGCATACCTCCCAACACACACACACACACACACACACAGAGTAAATGACCTGTTTTATACAAATTAAAAAAAAAAAAAAAAAAAAAAAAAAAAAAAAAAAAAAAAGGGGGGGGGGGGGGGGGGGTTTCCAAAGTTAGAAAAGCACTTCTGAGAAAAACAAAATGGGACATATTGATTTTTTTTTTTTTCCCCCCTGATCGCAATTTATTATAACAAAAAAATCTTGATTAATGATTTAATCATCCACAACAGACAAAATATTAATTACAAACCATTTTTAAGCCATGGAGTGGTGATTTTGAGTGTTGAGACTCCCCTTGTTGCAGAGATTAAGCACAGCAATCCTGCAGACGAACCTTATTTAGGTCATTTTTAAAAGACTCGCAGTGTTACTATCTTTTGTGACGACTTGTCTGTTACAGATTTTGCAAGTCACTTCATTCTGATTAACTGGTTGACCCTTTTCATTGTCCGCCATTTTCTTTCAGCTTAGGTTCTTTCTGTTATCAGAGGTCAGCACTCCCATCATGTAAAAATGGCAAAAGAGTACATTCAAGAGTTAACTGACAAATTTGCACAATTATTAATATGATATAATCAGAGTAATCGTCTTCCCCAAACTGTTTGACACAAAATTGGAAGCACACAATTGTTTAAAATGTCTTTGTATGCTGTAGGATTACAATGTCCCTTCAGTGGAATTTAGAGGTCCACACATGTTCCAGCATGACAATGCCCCTGTGCACAAAGCGAGCTCCAGGAAGACATGGTTCGCCAAGGATGGTGTGGAAGAACTCAAGTGGCTCGAGAACCCTGACCTCAACCCCACTGAACACTTTTGGGATGCATTAGAACACTGACTGCACCCCAGACCTCCTCACCCGACATCAGTGCCTGACCTCAATAATGCTCAACAAGCAAATATGGGTGTGATTGGTCAGGTGTCCACAAACTTTTGGCCATATTGTGCATACTGCAAAAGTCTACATATGACAATAGAGTAGAATATTCAAAATGATATACAGAGTGAGTAGGGGCAGTTTAAAAAAAAAAATAAAAAAAAATGGGGAAACAGTTAGAGCAGTATCGAGTTAGAGCAGACAGATGATTCAGTTGGAAAAAGAAAATGAATTTACACCATGTAAGAGACAAGAGGGACTCACTCTGCAGGCTGGGAAGGTTGGCATCCTCGGGTTTGGTTTTAAGCAGGTGAGGCAGCCGCGTGTACCTGTAGCCAAACCCACAGCCCTGTAAAAGAACAGAGTATAACAAGCGATCATGAAAACCCAGGCGCAATCAGATGGAACTGCATCAGGCTGAACCTTTAAAACCCTGAACAGACAATGTGGATTATAACATGTAAAGAATAAAGCACTCAGCAGCAGGCTGCTATAGGAAGATAATCAAAAACAGGGTCATGTGATACAGCCTGATGCGAAGCATAGTTATCGAAACCTATGTCCGTGAAACAAGTTAGTTCCTTTTATCACTTATGTTACAGCAGCTATAAAGCGTTGTTCTCTCACCAACCTCTTTTCTAGCATCTGAGTTCATGACTGTAGAAAAACACTATTAAGAATCGTCCCAATTCATCATCTGCAGTGATGATCTCTCTGTCCTATGCAATGTAGTTAGCGCTAAAGTTATCCTTGTGTGTATGAAGATGGATAAGCCACTACATGGCAGTTTTGAACTTGAGGACCCTCAAAAGTGTCCCTGGCCCTACCTCAGCAACATGTTTCAATACGCTAGAGAAAGCAAAGATTCGATGATGAAGCATCAGTTTTGCCTTCCTAAAAAAAAATGAACTGCTAACATTGCCAACATGATTATATTCACCTTAGTTAGCCTGTTGTTCTTTGCTAATGCCAGGTTCGACTAGCATCGATTTCCAATAGCTACGTTAAACTGGCTAGGCAGCAAGTCAAATTCTAGCTAATGGTAAATATTGGTTATTTATTATCATGATATTGTACTTTCGATTAATTTATTAGCAAACTATGTAGCATTAATCATGCATACGATCAACAGATTTACAGGGACTGAATGACGTTTTCAGACGTTTTGTCTAGTTGCTTTAAAACAAAAATCAGCTAAGAGTTTTATAGAAGTAATAAAGGCTACTCTTCACATGAAGACATGACATTCAAAATATTTACTTTTTACTGTTTAATGCTCGAGTACATTTAAACATTGTGATGTTTTATTTTTAGTTGGAGACCTCCACTTTTAATTGCATAAGATCTTTGAAACATTATCTATAAGTGAAGTGAAGTGACTTGTGGACAAGTATGGTGACCCATACTCGGAATTTGTGCTCTGCATTGAACCCATCCAAGTGCACACACACACACACACCTGTGAGCACACACCCGGAGCAGTGGGCAGCCTTTTTAGCTGCGGCGCCCGGGGAGCAGTTGGGGGTTTGGTGACTTGCTCAAGGGTCTCACCTCAGTCGTGGTATTGAGGGTGGCAGAGAGCGCTGGTCATTCACTCCCCCCACCCACAATCCCTGCCGGACCTGAGACTCAAACACACGACCTTCGGGTTCACCTTCGGGTCCGACTCTCGAACCATTAGGCCACGACTGTCATTAAAATAGAATTTCTCAGTACTTTTGTCCACTCACTGTATGGAATGTATGTTCTAAAGCATAGCGCTGAATTACACTACATTACTATAAAAATCCTTAACTGGGTTCTGATTGGATGAAAATAATAATAATGTAAATCCGCTATAATAATGCATGGTTTAACTTTTCAAGATTTTTAAACGTAAATCCCAAATAACTGCAGTTTTGCTACAAGGCTTTTTTTTCTCCTAGCGTAAAAGTGTCTTCGGTTGTTTTGAGAGCTGAGGGCTACAGGGATTCAACAAAATAATTGCATCCGACTGCATCACATTCTTACACATAACATAATGACATAATGGGTTCAGAATTAGAGAGAAGCCCGAGAAGGATGAGAAAGGAGGGAAGAGCAGAGACGTGAGGATGGATAAGTGGGGGGAATGTGCAAAGAGAGATGAGAAGAAAGGGATGAGGAAGATGGTAATGGGAGAAGTGAGGAGGGATGGAGTTTTGGAGACGGATGTGGACGGCAGGATGCGAAGGAAGGGATAAGGAGAGAGAGAGATGGGTAGGGATAAGAAAGATGAGAGATGAGGGGGAGAGCAAGGGGGGAGAAGGTGTGAGGAGAGGGATGAGGAATATGGGTAAAGGAGGGAGGTATGAGAAAAGAAAGGGAGAATGGATGAGGAAGAAGGGGATGAGAAAAGAGGAAGGAGTTATAAGCGGGAAAAGGAAGGAAGGAATGAGGAAAGAGGTTTGAGAAGAGAAAAAGGAGAAGGGATGACCAAGAGTAATGCGGAAGAGGGATTAGGAAGGAGGAAGGTGTTATGAAAAAAAGAAAGAGAGGGATGAGGGAAAGGGATGAGGAAAAAGGATGAGAAAGAGCGAGGAAGAAGAGGGATGAGGAAGGAGGAAGGAGGTATGAGAAAATACAGGGAGAAGGGATGAAAAAGAGGGATGGGGAAGGAGGGATGAGAGGATGGATAAGGAAGAGGGCTGAGGAAAGAGGAGGTACGAGAAAAGAAAATGGAGGAGGGGTGAGCTAGGAGCAAGTAAGGGAAAAGAAAGGGAGGAGGGGATGAAAAAGAGGGATGAGGAAGAAGGCTAAGGAAGCAGGATGAAGAAGGAGGGATTCGAAAGGAAGGATAATGAGACAGGGATCTCACCCTCCACAAACGGACGAGGATCCAGTTAGTCTGAGCCCACGGTCGCTGCTCATACGGCGCCAACAGGTTCCTCATCATAGCCACCCGCCTACACAAAGGTCAAAGGTCATACTATTTATTGTTGCTGGGGAAGTTTTACATTACGGATTAAACAAAAGTAGCTTTTCTCCAGGGGAATCAAACTCTTGGATCTGTCTGTTTTTTTCCATCTCCTGACCCTAAAACTAAAAATTTCACAGAGTGGGTGGAAAACATTAAAAAAAAAAAGCTGCATTCCATGACAGCGGTAGCGAATCATGTCCAAATACATCTAAATACATTCTTTTTTAAAGCTGCCTTCATCTTGTGGGATTTTGAAGGCAGCATACAAGTATCCCTCACTGTCCAACATATTACCCATAATCCTGTGCACCATCCAGCCTGTACAAAACGGTGGACAAGAGGAGGAGCAGCTTATTCTATCTATTAGAACATTCTCTCTATTTTCCCCAACATGGTAATGTGCGTTGCCATCAAAGCCCGTCTCAAACCTTTACCTTACAGATTCCTTTATAGCCATCAAAACATCGCTTTATAACAAAACTGATTTATTAGACAGCAAGACATCAAGGCATTATGGCCTACTGTTTCGGACATCACGAGAATCTCTGCATGTCACAATCCAAGACATTTCCCTAAATGCCACATTCACTTCTCACACTGCATTAATTTGAAATCCCCAGCAGGATAATGTAGAAAGCACCTAGCACCCTATTGGTGAAGCTCTGCTTTAATAGGTTCCGCAGGTGAGCTGGAGCTGTGTGTGTGTATATGTGTGTGTGTGTGTGTGTGTGTGTGTGTGTGTGTGTGTGTGTGTGTGTGTGTATGTGTGTATATATCTCTGAGGGGATTACGGGTAATGTACTCACTGCTCCTCAGAGATCCTCTCCACAGCTCGGAGTGAATGTGGGTAGCACACGTAGCTGGCCAGAGCCTGCATCAGTGAATCTTTAATGTCTGCAGAGGAAAAGGAGGACCACCAGATGAGCAAAAACATGCATTTCCACCTATATACCATCATTTACACTTTATTACTGCAATAAAATGTTCACTCCCGTGCTCAGGAGAGTGAACAGAAGTTTGAAATTAAGACAATCTGCAAAGGCCGCCGCTGCAAGTTGAAATAAACCTAATTGTAATTATGACCCGGACCTAGCGTTTGTAGCCAGAAACTAATGGCATGCTCACCTCAACAACAGACTCAAGGCAAAATAATTACGTTTAATCTTAGCCTAGACTGATTACCGTATGAGCATGTTGCACTTTGGGTGTAAAAATGGACTTTACTGAGAAGCACAGGAAATTAAATCAATAACATCGATAACGGGCAGCTCATAAGATACATTACATCCAGGGAGCCAAGTATAAAAGCTATACGGTATCTAATTCCACATCTATTAACATTCATATCTGATCACGCACGAGCGCATCGTGCCAAATAGCTTCAGAGATCAATTTTCTCCCCCACACTGATAGAAGCCAAGCTCGCTGATGCTTGTTTATCACATGTGAAAATGAGAAAACAGATCTGCTACTGCAAAACAGATATTGTTATAAAGTGGACAAGTAGCCACATGCACCAGCTAAACTTTAGTTAGAAGATTTTTTTTAAATTAATTCATTAGAAATATAAACAAGTAAGTAAGTAAGGAAGGAAGTCAATCAGTAAAGAAATAAGTCAGTAAATAAGTAAGTAAGTAAATACATACACTATATGGGCAAAAGGTTATAAAAAAAAAAGGCAATAAGCAAAGAAATAAGCAAATTAAAGTAGTAAGGGAGTAAAGTAAGGAAGTAAATAAGCAAAGGTAAGAAATTAAGTAAGTAAAATAAGTAAAGTAAGTAAGGAAAGTAAGGAAGGAAGGAAGGAAGGAAGGAAGGAAAATAAGTTACACAAGTATGGAAAGTAACTAAAGTAAGCAAAGAAAGTAAGTATGTAAGTAATTAAGGTAAGCAAGGAAAATAAGTAAAGTAAGAAAGAAAGTAAGTAAGTAAGTAAGTAAAGCAAAAGGAACGTAAGTAAGTAAAGTAAATAAGTAAGCAAGTAAAGTAAAGTAAGCAATGAAGATAAGGAAAGTAAATAAATAAATAAATAATTAAGTAATGTATGTAAAGTAAGTAAGGAAAGTAAATAATTAAAGCAAGGAAGGAAGGAAGTATGGAAAGTAAGTAAGTAAGTAAATTAAGTAAAATAATTTAAGTAAATAAATAAGTAAATTTACAGAATACAGAATTTACAGAATAAAAAGCTTGCATTTTTGTACCCAAGAAATTTCTAAAATTGCCTTTAAAAATCCATATATTCTTACCTGCATTACTCCCATAAAGTTATGCAGCCAGCTAACTTTTAGTACTTGCCACAGAGAGAGTGTGTTTTTAACATCTGATTCTCAATTTGCATTGTTATTATTCTTAATAAATATCAATGTATTAGACATCAGCCAAATTTGAACATAGGATAACAACCAATATTCTGTTTACTAGCATTAGCTAAATTAGCTAGCAGGCCAAGTAACTACTTGCTAGCTTACACTTGTCACAGGTCAACACAGGTGGAATTTCAAACCTCGACACGATGATTTACTTTGCTATTTTCACTACGACAGTACAGTACAGTATCTACTACAACAGTAGCTAGTCTCTTAAAAATATAATTACCAAGATTAATCATTGGGTAACTAATTGCTCACAAATAAACCAGCAGATACTTTTCATAAGCAGACACAAGTACACAAAGAGGTTCATCTCTTATTATTTGTACCTAAATATACAGATATTGCATAGATTTCTCTCAAGTTTCTGTGAAACTATCGATTATTATATGATTAGAACCACAAACATTATATACACATACTAATAAATACTGCACCTTTCATTCTACGTTAAAACTATATGGTTTGATGTAATAAATTTATCCTTAACAGATTACAAGCCTGTTTACACTGGCACTAGGCTCCAACTGAATTTATTCTGAGCTGATGGGATTGGATACAGAAGTGCAAGTGGCCTGCACGGAATTACAGAAAATCATGCAAAGAGGAGAATTTTATATGAAAAATTCATCTGCGTGACAAATAGGCCACAAAAAGAACAGACTATATTAGATTTTTTAAAAATTCCCATTAAAATAGCTGCCTAACAGATTACCCGAACATTTTTGGCTCAGGTTCTTTTTGTACTCTTCGCTGCAGGTAATGAAAATAGATGGGACATTAGGAGAGATAGATAGGGGGAATGAGAGGAAAAGGATGGAGGGAGGGGGGGGGGGGGGGG
>CM040994.1:15964518-16171366 GCA_022985145.1 Pangasius djambal
TTCTGTAGTACCTGTTCTCAGAAGCATTATACATTTAACCAACTCACTGTCCTCCTCTGTCCTCTGTTCCACAGGCAGAGTGCGCACTTTGACCTTTTCAGGCGGGGCCAAAGGTCGCCGTGGGGTCATGAGGCTCACTGCGGCCGTACTAAGGAAACGATTGGCTCGGCCCAGTGTGGGAGAACTCAGCCAGCTCGGCCTGGCCAAAGCTCCGCCCATCGCCGCTGCACCAGATGGCCTCTGAACATACACACACACACACACACACACACAAAAAAAACTCCATAACTATTGGCCCCTTTCGAAATGATGCGCAATAATGGTCCAAGTGGTCCATCACAAGAAGAGGCACTGAGCAGTTTTTCCCAAATGATAATTGTAGCGGTGCCGAAAATTTGAAAACAATGTTTTGTAGCAAAGAATTGCACTGTATAAAAAAATACGTTTGAAAACAGGCTAAAGCAAAAATATACAGTGCCTCAGTGTGCGTAAGCTCAAAATATAATTTCTTGCTTAGCTTAATTATTGTTTATGCAGTTTATGCATACTGCCAGTATTTATACAGTGGACCATGTAACTGTAGGTATGGTAAAGAGGAGCTTTGTAGCACTGAGAGATAATGACGGTAAAGAGGTGCGGTTTTCCACCACAGGAAAGTCTTTAGGACAGCTCTTTGCAGTGTCTTGGTAACAGAACTTATTAACTTTATGAGGAAAAAAAAGAGAGGCTGGTGAGGGAACAACTGTTTACAGACTTCCCATAACTTTAACCGTAACTATAAACGGATACATAAGTATTTATTTGAAAATTTCTTGGGTGGAAGAAAAATAAAACACTTCATGATGTGCCATTATCGGAAAATAATCAACTTCAGGGTGGTAACAGTAACTGCACTGTGTCAGGTCATATCACATATCTCACCACCCCATCGCTGATTCCTATAACATGAAAAGGCAAAAGGACTCACTATCATATAATACAAGATTACTAAAAATTGAATAGAAATATACAGAATTAAATAGAGGCAAATGAAAATAGAAGATCAGTTCCAAAACCAAGTTATATGACATGAAGAAACAAATAATACTTCCAAATACATAGAACACTTAAATGTTCCCTTTCTGAACCATTTTTCATTCACACGCATTCGCATAAGAGCAGAGAGGTGAAGGAGGTTTTACCTGAGCAGCTCCACTTTCATCATCTTCGTCCAGATCGTCCATAGAAGCGGCCTGGATCTCCGCAGGGTCGATAATGATGTTGGCTTTAGCTGCCAGGTCGTCTGGATAGATTAACACACACACATGCAGAGTGTGACTGTTCGTTACATGGTTCTAGCTTTCCCAGCTTCATTAGAGGCATTACTTTCTCAATGAACACAATAGTGTTGTACAGTCATTATATTCTGTCCCTTTAGGGAACCTGACAAAATAGTTGCAAACCAAGACTTTGTTAGTGGAAAAAAAAAAAAAAAATCCAAATTCAGACACATAACCATGTATTATTCATTGTGTTTGTTTGCGTGTATGTGGAGTACAATCAAAATCAATGCTCTGCATGTCATGCATCATTGTGCTTTTGACAAGAGCCTTGGGAAAAATTGTGCACTACTTCTTTTTGGAGATGCCTTGCTGATCGAACAGTCTAGCCAGGCTCCCAGCATTAAAAATGTATATTAAGAGTAATACAGGTTCCTGCTCGAATACACAAAGCACTTGACATAAATATTAATATGAAGCACAAATAGCGTTATGTAAATGGAGGGGGGTTTAAGTGCAGTAAAGGTGAAGAGCACAACTCAAAATCACGACGATACAACACAAAAACTCCTACTGAAAGCCGACCAGGCTATGAGTCATGGGATATATGACAAAAATATATTGCAATCAGAAATGCCGATAACTCTTCATCCTGAAATATCCAACTTACAGAATTCAATATTGATATTATGGAATGTGCATGTCAAAATATTACTGACAACATTAATAAAAGGTACCTTTAAAGAGATGGTTGTTTAGATGTGTGGTATTTTGGGGCAGCGGTTTTGCTCCCGAGGTAAAAATGAGTCCCTTTTGGAAGGTTTTCATTCATCAAAAATGTATGAATGAATGAACGAATGAACAAATAAACATTGTGTACAAAGTAAATAAACATAAATATAACAGCATTTATTTAAAAAAAATAAAATAAAATAGCATTTAAAATAAGTAAAAATGTTTAAAAACTTTAGAAACCTAAATAAAATGATAAAAAAAAATTTTTAAATTAAAATAGCATTTAAAATAAATAAAATAAATGCTAAATAGCATTTAAGATAAATAAAATTAGTATGTATAATAATAATAATAATAATAATAATAATAATAATAATAATAATAATAAGTATAATTTTTGTTTAATAAAATCTATAAATACTAAAATTACAAATCTCCAATCGGCTACTTGTTACTTCTCCCAAAACTCATCAACTCTAGCCTTTCCGCAAACAAATAAATCCTTTTCTGATTAGTTTCACTGTAATGAAACTGAATTAAATAATAACTGTTAATAACAGTTATTTTGTCAGTGTGACTCTCTGGGTCACTGCTTTATGTCTAAAATATCCATTTTGTGCATTTTGTGGGTCAGTGTTACAGATGTACTGACTGATATTTTCAGAAATATGTATTGTTCTCCCCCTTGAGAAATGAACATATGATATCTACCAAAGATCTGATATATTTTGAACAAATTTGAACAAATATATTATTTGTTCATATGGGATTATATCAAAACCTACTTAGATGTTCATCCACTAATCAAATTATTTACTATACTACTTTTTGCATTTGTTGAGCCTTCTGTTTTTGAGCACATTGTTTGTTTTTTTTTATTTCATATCTGAAGTCCTTATGTTCTAGTCTATCTTTGTTTAGCATGGACCATCAGTACCTTGTTGAAATCCTACACACTATCTGAGAATGCAATTGTTACTGTGACACCAAGTATGAACGTTGTGACATCTGTATCCTGTCAAGCGCAACAATAAAAAAAACACAAATATGTTTATTGTAAATGTAATATTACAATATAGCTTCATTAAATCACCCACATTGAGTCCAAAGTCAGTGAAAATATGAAGTCAGCTTTGTATACTAGCGCTCATTATGTTAGATAGTGCCAGATAACACAACAGGGGTTTAGCAAGGACAGAGTGGCATGACTCTTCTCTTGAGAACATTTACACTTATTTTAAAAAGTACTTGCCTGCTGGCTCCAGCTGTTTTCTGACTTATTTTGGCCACCAAAATAATCAACCTATAACATTTCCTGCCTGTGCCATCACCAAACCCTCTGCGTAATATCTCATCAAGGCTGATGTGGCGTCATTTGCAAGCCTGAGCAGGAAATTGAACTGGACTGGTGACGTGAGGAATAATGTTTAATTAACTTTACGTGCTGGACCATGTAAAAAAAAACTTCATCACACCTGAGCAAGTGACCTCTGCCATGACTGCCGGCAATAAATCTGTGCCTGTGTAAGGGTTATAAATTGGAAGTGGAGGTTTTCTTTATTGTTGGGTTGGCTTGCCAAGAACGATGGAAACGATGGTTGTAAATTCAGCCCCGAGCAAAGAAGCACGCTGCGTGTGCCAAGCTCATCTAGGAAGTGCTGGGATTGTCCATAAGGCTGGAGTTTAACTTGGGTTTATTCCATCTTTAACCTACAGGCTGAGAAGAGCTGAATTAAATCAAGTGATTTACACTGGGCGAAATGGGCAAATAGGACATTAAACTTAATGAAGAAAGTAAAAAGGTTAGCAAAGGAACACGGCAGTCCTCGGTTCAAGCTCAAATGGTTGTCATTATTTCGAGGCAAAAGAAGTTTGGATAAAATTGGAGGAACGAGAAACTACGTAAGCTGGATCAGATTCAAACTGTGTTTGGACCTGAACTAAATCTGATACCGTCCATTTATCAACCCAAACTTTAAAACTCGATCTAATATAATGAGACCATTCAAGTCAAGCGCATGCAGCCAAACCTGCAGAAGAAGACAGCCATCAATAGGCATTATCAGAAAAATTGCCAACGATCATGACAATGACGATGTCATGACTCGAATCGAAGCTGGCCTACAAACCCATCAGAGAAAATCACTACGAGAAGACGCAGCGTGTCAAACACTGCACTTCAGTCATTTAAGAGAATACAAAGGGCACTAGGATTTGAAGGGAAAGAAAGACAGAAAGAAAGGTCAGGATAGAAAATCCCGGGCCGCCCTTAAATACGAATCGATATCATCAAGTGGCGAGAGAGCGCAAAGTTCACGTTTCAGATGCCCTTCTGTTCAGCGTATTAGAGACGATTCACTTCAGCTCTGAAACAGAATGCAAATAGGCATTCAATCATCTTTTCTCTGTCAAAATCATATTTACGTCTCGAAAACAATGGAAACAATCATAGGCATCTGGAAGAACTCAATCAGGAGACGACAGCGGCAAATTAGCAACCGGGAAAATCTGCTTTTTCAAAGGAGACACCAAAGAGGCATCGCGTACAAGTAATCAAAAGTTTAATCGAGCAACAAAAAAAGTGGAGGAAAACTGATGCAAATGCCTATACTTGTATTGTGAGGTATAGCAATTAAGAGTTTTAGTGATTGTTCATCAAAAATGTAAAAAATGTTTTTTTTTTTGTTTGTTTTTTTAAGTACGCAAACGTGCTAAAGGGTAAAAGCGTGCTTATATTTCTTATAAGTACATTTTCTAAAGTTTTCTAAAGTACACATTACAGGTCTTTTCATGACTTTTTCATTTAGCTCAATTAGAACTCTTTATTCCTTGATTGGTCAGGAATTTGATGTGGGGTGTTCTGATTGGCTCTTCCTCTTTGTTTCCTTTGCACGTCATAAAGTATTCTTTTTATTCGAAAAAATATTTCATAGGCAACTGCTTAAACTACCAGGTAGTACATGCTGATACAGCTAGAACAACTAGTACAACTGAACAGTAGAAACTTCGGACATTTCTACCCACAGTACTCCATTTAAAGGCGCATTAGGTAAGATCAGTCCATTTTTTTTCTAACGTCCATTCTTAAGTTTCTAACACTTAAGTAGGTGGATTTGATGTTTGAATAATTTTTTTTACTCTTTGTGCCCAACTCCCATTCCCACCGTGTTCACAAAGCTCCTGCCCCCGGATCCATGGTGGCCTGCAGAATAAATTATCTATTAATGACTGACAGGAGGCACTTCCATACACCAACAAGCATTTCGGACCAGAAGTTTTCCAAACGGGTTTTCTCAGCCACCTGAGTTAAACCTTTATAGTTTATCATGATTTACATATCAATTTTGTTCCCAAGTTAGTGCAAGAGAGAGGAGTGAGAATGTAAGAGAGGAATCAGTATTGAAAAGCAGCACTTTATAAACGTGTTATAAGCAAAATCCATCACAGTCCCAAGATTTGTGTAAAATGTGTCAGCAGAAGTAGCTTTTTTTTTTTTTTTTTTTTTTTAAATAAACTGTATTTTCCCGAGTATTTTAATGAGAAGACAGAAGTAATTTTGCCTTAAATTAAAAATTTAAATCAATGTGATGCAATAATCTTGAACTGAATGTTGCTACCCATTATAAATACATTATAGTATTTCCGACCTTTGTAATTAACATTGTTAATGTGTGTTATGTGAAGCAGTGGATAAAAGTGTCCGAAAGATATGCGGAAAAATAAGGACGTGTGTGTGCTAAAGTGTGTGAGGTGTTTACTTGCAGGAAGTGAAGCCATACCTCAGAGATGGATTGACAGATTGCCATCAAATTTAGTATATCTCAGTGGTAACATGGGAAGCAATGACAGCCCAATGGCTTCTGGTCTTCCTCTGTCACTAAAGGGTGGGGCCAGAACGTGCTTGGCCCCATAATCGCTGCCTGCAGCGAGAACATTTATTTGTTTGTTTGTTTGTTTTGAACAAATTACCAGAAAATGAAAGTCACAAGCCATTCTCTCTTTGCCTGCCCCAATATAACTTCTATAACTATATAAAATCTCTTTGGCTTTATATTCAGACCTCTTCGTAGCTGTTCTAAAAAGGTTGGCCTACCTTCAGGAAAATCAATACCCATCTGCATCTGAGCCGCCCTAAAAGACTTTGGCATGCATCTCATCCCCATCAGTTTGCGAATTTTACAAGGTCACAAATCAAAACAGAGCAGCCTCGCTTCCTCCGGATGGCGGGTGAGCAAGGCCGACTCAGATTGCGCCGAATGATCGCGGATATTGCGTGATGCACTCGCTCTCCATTTGCTAATTAATCGTCAGCTTTTCGATCCACATCGCTTTGCTAGAAGTGGCAAGAGGATCGATGGAGAAGGGACAAAAAAGTGCTGCAAAAGTTTCACAAAGAAAACGAACATAATGTGTGCCTGAGACTGCTTCACTGTGTGTTATTGATGATCTAAAAACGCAGAGCAAAACTGCTGAAGGAAAAGCAACCTTTTCATGATTGGTCTGCAACACAGACAAAAACAACAATCTTCTCAATTTCATTTTTGCCATTAAACCATGACACATACGGAAAATTATACACAGTTATTATGTAGACTGACCAGGTTTCCCTCTCCATAATAAAGGAAATTTGGGCGAGTGACCTAGGAATTGATTAACTGTGGGCTGATTTACACTCATTGCTCATCCATCGGTATTAGGAATGGCCTGCTGCAATTTCAGGTTGTTCATTGCCTGCATATGTTTAACTGAATGTTGCATTCATTTTGCTCATGTCCTGTTTTAGAGTCATGATGAGTATCCATATCTGAAGCATATTCACAATCGACAGATGTTTCATTCGATCGCAATCAGCCTCTTTAGTGTAATACCAGAGGGTCTTAACCAAACCTATGTTTCAAGGCATTCAATCCTTCTGCATTGAAATAATAACCTACACCCTGATTTTGATCAATGGATCTGTGCTACAATGAATTTTTTAAACCTGGGGAAAATGTAATTTACAATGCAAGGGTCTGTTGACAGATTCTTTAGTGTTTGGAGTATATTTACTTAAAATGTGGAGGGTGGCATTGCACTCTATCTTCTGTGTACCTTTCTGCATCCTGTAGAAATCATTTAATGCTTGTGGTGTGTTTTTGTGCGAGGTTTTTTTTTGTTTGTTTTTTGTTGTTTCTTTGGGGGGAGGGGGGGTTGGTATGTATTTCTGCCATAATTGTATTAACATGGGCTGTTACTTTTTCCTATTTTATCTTAGTATGTTTAACACGGTCAAGTTTTCAATAAGCAATAAGCTGACAAAAGAACAGCCTAATTTATTACTGCATATTTTTCAATGACAAAAAAAAAATTCAAGCCATAGGATCCTAAATCCTACTTATGTCTATCATATCGTTCTTAACTGGGAACTGTGCTTAAAGATACCCTATTTCTAAAAACATATTGTTATAAATTTGATATAAATTAGAATTAATGATGGATTGTGAACAGAGAGATAATACTAATAATAATAATACTTAATGCTTAAGACATATGCATACTGCAAGGAAAGTACATCCTCAAGACAAAGCAAAAATGCAACTAGATGCATCATATTCCCCTGAAAAGGTCAGTTTTATAGATTTGAAAGCCATTCAGTGACTCGTACGTCACCGATGACTGGACAAATTAGCCTTCATCTCCCCCTAGTGGTTCATCAACCAATAAAGCTCAGATGCTAAAGATAGAGGCAATTCCCTGCAGCATTTTTCTTTCCTCTTCCGAAAGATACAGCACTACCACGATGATGCGGCGTGACAGTAAGAAATCATGTTTATGTTCCAAACCTTTTAGCGTTTTCTTGAGATGAGAGAGCAGCCCTCCGAGCCGCTGCAGGTCAAAGTAGTCCACCTTCCCGTTGTAGAAAAGCTGCGGGGGGACGTAGGCGTCTATCATGAGCAAAATAAAGGAGAAGAAACCTTACTCGAGCAGCAGAAAGCATAAAACTGATAAACAACACTTTAAGCAAACTTCGGGACCAAATTTGGACTTTTATAGCTTAGAAGATTAAACATTTCCACAGTGCAATACAGCACATATTATACTGTGAACTGCAATCTCCAGGAGCTGCTCAATATCTCTACAATTCTCTTAATATAGTTTTTCTATTTACAGTATATTTCCATTTATATTATTTCTGCTCTTTTCCACCGACATGACACTGGTGTTGATTCCTACACCGACCAAAATAAAAAAAGCTGGTGATCAGGATTATTTCGTCACCATTACAGTGTGACATATGTCCAATCGGCCAATCATGTGGCAGCAGTGCAATGCATAAAATCATGCACATGCAAGGAAAGAGCTTCAGTTAATGTTCACAGCAAATATCAGAATTGGGAAAAATCTCAGTGTGATCTCAGGGACTTTGGTTGTTGGTGCCAGAATTGCTCTCTGAGTGTTTCGGAAACAGCTGATCTCCTGAGATTTTCACCCACAATAGTCTCTAGAGTTGACATTATTGATTCTATAGCAACAATTCAATCATAGGGACTTGAAACGATAGACAATTCATATAAAAAAATTTTATTAATGTGTCATTATTGATAATTATTGAGGTTTTCGGTGAGGAGAAGTTTATTTGGCATTTGTGGAATGAGTCTCCAGTGTCAGCTCTTTGTAAGAGTTAGTGGTGGCACTAAGTTTTCAGACACATTAAAGTCTTCAGGATGGAGGGCTTTCTGGTTTCTTGGCAACAAGACAAGCTTCATGTATTTTGTCTTAGTAACTTCAAAATAACGAAAAAAACAGAAGTTGGTGAGGTGAGATTTTACAAGATAAGCGACAGGAACTGACTCGTTTTGCGGACGTTTTGCGCAGATGTGTCAAAAACTGTCATAAAATGTGTCATATATTAATAAATAAAAATTGTACTTGTTGGCAAACTGATGTGGTATTACAATAATAAAACACATGCTGTTATTGGAAAATAATCAACTTTGCTGGCAAAACTAAAGTATTTAACGTAAGGCCACACCTCACCACCCTGTTGTTGATTATTTTCCTATAAGAGCACCAAGTGTTTTACTTTCTGTTTCATGTCTTCGTGATGTCTGTTTATGTTAACAGATGTGACTTTGGATGGTATGAGATGTTCTGAAAAGCATAAAGTACAACATATCCATGGTTGCTGTTAAAGTCATGGCGTTCATTAGGTAATTCTTACGTCTGATTGGGTAATGGCTCGGATGTTAAACTTAAGGAAACCTAAGCCACTTCTTAACAAAGTTTGCTGCGTTTCTTAAGGCTCACCATCACTGTCTCAGCAGAAAAGGAGTATCAAAGTAAGTAAGTAAGTAAGTAAGTAAATAAGTAAGGCAGGAAAGTAGGACCTAAGGTCAGTAGATATAGCCTCAATAGGCGTCAAGTAGTATTGACCGAATGAATAGAAGCTTCCTCTCGACATCTCAGCTTTCCGCTCTCCTGTGTTTTACAGTGCTAAAACAGCAGCATAACTGAATTTGGCTTCCAACCCAACCATTACGGCTGGACAGCAGAAGTGATGCCAGACCATAACTGAGACTTTAACGCACGCAGAAGGAGGATGGGTGTGTTCACCTTCACTGCTAATGGCTCCTGGCCTCTTGCGTTTCCCTTCGTCCCAGTAGCTCCTGACTGCTGTTATGAGTCGATGCATGAAGCACACCATGTACTCCGGAGGGCACAAAACCGTTGGGTTCTAATCAGAGATAAAGAAAGATACATTTACATACCACATCGCTGCACATGACCCATAACTCCATGAGTGGTTAATCTGAGATTACCTAGTTTAGGATTAAACAATACTAAAAATATTATGTTGTTTCACAAACTGTGGAAATTTTAGAATCTACAGTGAAATCCTATTTTAGAAGCCTCGTACACGAGTGAATCACACGCTAGTCAGCAAATCCAACGCTGCTGTTAGCCTACGGAGAGCAGATGTGGTGCAAAAGAAAGTGACGCAGGAATGAGACACCTCAGCTTTATACTCATCAAAAAAAAAAAAAAACAGCTTGAATCAGCAGTGGGAGCATTTTAGACATCAAAACATGATCAGCACGGCAAAAAAAAAAAATGATAGCGACTGAAAACATCATGAATATTCATAGAAATCATGATTGGACAGATTGTCTTAGAGGTGGAATATTCAAGCATCAAGTGTTCAAATGTTCACAGGCCATAGACAGAAATAGGTTGTTTCTAAAATTCTAAAAAACAGTGCCTTACATAAGTATTCACTCCCTCCCTCCTTGAACTTTGCCACATTTTTTAGTGTTACAACCTGGAACTGAAATGGACTTAATTGGGATTATATGTCATAGATTTATACACATTTCCATAATACTGAAAATAAATCATTTTCCAACTTATTTACAAATTAATTTGGATTTAAATGTAGTTATTTTTTTAAAAATGTAAGAATTGCGATTGCATGAGTGCCCTAACCCTAACCCTAACCCCACCCCACCCCCGTGAAACCATTAACATAATTCTGGTGCAATCAGGTTCCATCAAAGGTCACACAAGTTTAATCGGAGTCGACCTGTGTGCAACCTTATGTCACGTGATCTCAATATAAATACGCCTGTTCCTGGAAGACCCCGGAATTTGTTAGAGAACATACTTAAACAAACAGCAGCAAGCTCTAGAAAAGCATAAATTGTATTATGGAACCATTATATTCATTATTTTAAAAAATGGAAAGAATTGCAACCATGGCCCTGGCTAGAGGAGGCTGTCTACCAAAAGGCTGTGACCGGATATTAGAAGGGAATTAGCCAGAGAAGCAAACAAGAAGCCAAGGATAGCTCTAAAGGAGCTGAAGGGATCCACAGCTCAGACGGAAGAACCTGTTCACAGGACAACTATAGCCCAGACATATCTCAAACCTGAGCTGTAAGGAAGAGTGGGCCATATCAAATCACATATTCAGTTTGCAAAAAAACACGGGGAAGACTCAGCACACATCTGGTTTGATGATGCTTGGCACAAAGCACTATATTTGTCAGAAACCCAAACCCTGCTTGTCACCCTGTGAACACCATCGCCGTAGTGACTGTTGCATGGTGGTGGTAGCATCATGCTGAGCAATACCTTTGGCCTTATGGTTATATCTCGGTCATGTTTTGATACCTCCTCTGCCTTCATGATGCTGACTGCTTAGGTATGTTTCTTCCAGGAACAGGTGTATTAACAGGTGTACCATCTAATTATGTGACCTTTGATGGAATCTGGTTGTACCAGGAATAAATTAGCAATTTCACAGTAACGGGGTGAATGCTCACGCAATCAACTTTCAAGTTTATTTATTGGTAAGTAATTTTGCAAACCCCAACTTCAGTATTATAGGCTATTTTGTGTTGATCATGACATTTCAAGTAGTAGCACTACAAAATTTGGAAGTGTCAAGAGGGTTAATTCCTCTGCAATGCATTGTGTATGTGGTGTAACAGGACAGCATGACATTAATATAGCAGGAAGACCACAGACATAGTCGGCTAGTGTACAAGGTCTGATAAACAGTGTTAGAACAAACTCACCCTCAACCCAGAGAATTTTTATATTACCCCCAAACACACTATACTGATCATTTGTTGAGTCATTTGCAGTGTACAAATGGACCAGTGTTCAATTTCACCACAACACTGAGCTGGACACAATCTAAGAAGTGACAAAATCACACTTGGGAGCCTTGAAATTTTTGTTCTCCCTCACCATTTTAGAGAGTCTAACAGGTTTTCTGTGGTGTCATACAAAATGCCATAAAATGTTTCCTCAGGACAGAAGCTCTTCACAGAGATGGAAATAATAACAGAAACATCATAATTGCTCAATATGTTCCAAAAGAAAAAATGGTAAGACTGTGAACTAAGTAAGCAATAAAACAAGGGGTGTGCTTTTATAGCAAAATAATCAACTTTTACTCAAAGTGTTTTATTCCTCCTATACTACAGCAATTTGCAATTTTTTAACTCATTAAAGAAAGACACGCCGCGTGTCTTACTCGTTAATAGCCTCGTTTAATGTTGTGTAACATCCACAGAATATTTAGTTCTTGTTATCAGCTGCAGTATAGCAGCTGTACACAGTCGCTCCCTCACCGGCTTCTATTATTTCTCTCTTAAATTTCAAACTTCACCATATCAGCAGTTACACACACTTTTAATCTGTTTATGTGGAGCGTCCACCTTACAAGTCCCTGTGCAAGCAAATATTATAGAAACGATAATGCATTAGAACGAGTGCATTAATATTTGTGATTTCTTTGCAAATTACATGTGCCATAGTATTTAATGATGTAATTTATATGAAAATGTCATAAGGCTAAACAGGTTTAGATTTTTGAAAGATGGTAGTCTTTCCAAAAAAAAAAAAAAAAAAAAAAAAAAAAAAAAAAAAAAAAAAAAAAAAAAAAAAAAAAAAAAAAAAAAAAAAAAAAAAAAAAAAAAAACAGTATTTCTACATTGTTCTGATAAATTTCAGAGAGGAACGCATCCATTTTAAAATGTTCTAGCAGTTTGGCCAATACGTATATCAGTATAATATGACATCTGATATGATATATAGTGAAAACAGTGCTACTGGGTTGTACAGTTACTGCTCCAGGGATTTTCGCAGCTTCTCTTACCCCTCGGTTGCTTGCGTTCTCCTGCAGGAACTTGCGGAATTTGTTGAGGAAAATGTATCGAGAGGCTTCGCCCTGTGGTGGAGACATGTGAATATAATCAAATACAGCAAAAAAAAAAAAATTTAAATAAAATAATTTGGTCATAAATGTGTCATGCGTCAACGTGTTAAATACACTTTGATTTCATAACGTCAGCAAGGAGTGAGATGATTAAACAAAGGCCAGAAGTGATTAAACGAGGTCTGGGACAATTAAACAAGGTCACAGATGACGCTCCATAAAAATCGCAGCTGTGACTGCTGACGTCAGTTAAGTGTAATAAACACGTCCGCTCGGTTCACATACCGTCCCTTTGTCCTTGTTATTTAGCATCAGCCTCAGGATCTGAACCTGCAGCTCCTCCACCACTGCGCGCACACACACACACACACACACACACGCGCGCGCACGCACAGAAAGGGTGACACCAATAAGGTATAAGAATAGTGATTTAAGCTGGCACTGAAAATAACAAACAAAAATAATAAGAAAAACTTAAATTAAAAAATATAATAATACTAATAATAATAATAATAATAATAATAATAATAATAATAATAGCCCCCTCATATATTTTCATTTACAATATGTGCAAAAATCACAAACTGAAAAAGAAAATCATAAAAGGCTTAAAATGGGTAAAGGGTAACAGGAATGTTACATCCTATATTTGGTGTAAGTGTGTTTAATACCCTCAATCCTCTTTTTGAGTCTCTGACAGCCACGTTCGTACGCTCGCCGCCTGAGTCTCTCCTCTGCGCTCTCATGTCTCGGGTCCTTCTCGTCCTTACCCTGCATACAGACCGGACAGTACAGGACAATAACATCTCAACTGGCTTACAGTAAACAATTTCTACCATATATACATGAATCAACAATTCTACATGTCTAATGATGAGAAAGCTTGTTTTACAGCAGGTTTTAAAACAAGGATGTAAGATTTAGGAGTACTTTAAGGCAACATTAAAGTAAGTACTTAAAGTAAGTACTTTAAGGCTGCCTAATGGTTTGAAAACTTAAAAAAAAAAAAAAAAAAATTCTAAAATTCTCATTTACACAATTCCACTTACCCCAAAAGACGACTGATGGCCGACATTTGCTTCTTTAATTTTGCACTTGAGCTATGAAGAAGCTAACGAGTAATATACGTCCATCTTAAAACCTGTTCCATGATATACCTGACAACCCTAGGCTATGGAATTTTATTTTTAAACATGGTAAAACAGCAAAGTGCACACAAAGTACAAAATTCCACAAAGTACAAAATTGGGATTGTATTGACATCCACAAACTTCCAAGCAAACTCTGTAGGACTGTGCCTGTGTGTCACCTTGCACAGAATGACACCAAATTGGATCGTCAAAGATGGCCGCCATAACATTCCAGCGTTCAGCTGCATGGTCAAGTTTTGTTCATGTTTAGAAATAACAGTACGTCTCGCTGCATCCTTTCATTACATGTTACCTACACTGCAAAACTCCAGGGAAAACTATGTTTGGTTTCACACTAGGTGTTTGGGGCCATTTAGCAGAAAGTGATGTGAAGTCAGACTTTAACTGTGGCAGCATTCAGTCAAAAAAAAAATGTATTTCATCTTTACTACTGATGACAATAATAATAAAACTAACGTAGATATTAAGCTAGGCTAGTTAGTTAGCCAATACTAGCTAGGACTGGTAAGTGCCTTGGCCCAATCAATCAATCAATCAATCAATCAATCAATAGAAACCATGTGAAATCGTCCTTAAGAAGCACTGTTGTACTGGCGGATTGATTACATTTGATGTAAGTGGAAAAACTTTGTACATTTTTGACCAAACTGTTCCTTTAAGCTATTCACTAGAAGGTTGTGAGCTCAAAACCCAAAACTTTCTCCTTAAGCAAGTCTCTTAACCTTCATCTGGTCAGCTCTGTGCTTGGATCATGACTCTACCTCACTGCACATGACTTCCGATAAAAGCATCTCTCTTAAATAAACAAAAAAAGAAACGTATTACGTGACCGACCCAAATTCCCAAAGAAAGGGTGAACAGCTCCACATGCGAGTCCTCACCTCTTTGTCGAAGTGTGTTGGCCACCATGTGGTGGGGATGAGCTCCTCCAAGCCGGCCTCCTTCACCCTCAGAGGAGTCTTGATGTAGAAAAACACCACAGAGCGCAGCACGTCGAATGTAACCATGTCAAGGAGCTTTCAACAGCATATGTTAAATGAAACAGGAAGATCTGAGGAAGCACGTCCTGCTCATATTGTGCTTGGATAAAAAATGTCTACAATTTCTGTAATAAATCAAATTACAATTTAAGTGATGTTGAAGTTTTATTATCTACAACAACAGTGTAACTCTGAACTGGCTGTTACCTCGTACTATACCACAGCTCTGTTGAATTCACAATTATGATTGGGCAGAAGGTGATGATTAATTTTCTATAACTGCAGAATGTATATATTAACGTGCTCAATCTACTACAATATCATTTCTATAGTAACAATTAATTCACAGATTTTTCGGCCATGTAAGTGTAACTATAAATGGACATAAAGTACTACATGACATTCTTAATATTAATATAAATGTAATTGTTGGCAAACTGCTGTGGTACAGTATAAGAGGAATAAAAACACTTCAGGATCCTATTTTTGGGAAATAAACAGCTTTTTATCAGGCTGCATCACACCATCCCATCTTTGATTATTATACTTTTTTTTTTTTATCTTCAGTGAAGCTTAGTTTAGTTTTCAACATCTATTGTTTCAGAAAGTGTAAGCCTAAATGAACTCTTCATCCATACATATAACATTTACTCCGATTTGCTCCAGAGCTCTACCTGCATTATCAGCTGACTTTTACAAATTATACTACATTTTTTGGTCCGGAAAGGATATAAGACATTGCTTAGGAGGTACTTTCTAGACTTTTCATGGCGTAAAATGGCAGTTGTCAAGCGCAGATAGTGAATCTAGAAGAAAACACAGGAAATAATTTCAGAATTAAGTCCATCCAATCTCACTGCAATTGACTTTAAACTGGCTTGAAAATGAGCAGGCTTATTAGACCACTATTTTTCCCTTCTACTTGTTAAATAAAATCTAAATGAGCCTAAAAAATAAATAAATAAATAAATAAATAAATAAATAAACACAATCTAGACTTTAATTAGTGTAAGTGAACCCTTTACTTTTACTTAATGTCAATTTCCAAGCAAGCTTTTTTTTTTTTTTTTTTTTTTTTTTTTTTTTTTTTTTTTTACACATTATCAGACAGTATTTCTGATAAAAAGATTTTAAAAGTTATGTAATAACTATATTCTTTTACTGATGGATTATTGGTGGATTATTGGATCATTGATTGAATCTTTTGCTTATATATTAACTGACTAATCTGACTCCTATTTCCCATTACAACAAAGGCTTTAACAGACAAATCTGAGTGTTTTAAATAATGGTACTTATTTACTTTTAAGAATTAAAACACCTTCCCCTTCATCACACTGCAAACGTGCCTGCCAAAACAAAAAAAACAAAACAAAGCAAGGCAAAGCAAGGCAAAGCAAAGCAAAGCAAAGCAAGGCAAGGCAAGGCAAAGCAAAGCAAAGCAAGGGAAAGCACAACAAAGCACAACAAAGCAAGGGAAAGCACAACAAAGCAAGGCAAAGCAAAGCAAGGCAAAGCAAAACAAAGCAAGGCAAAGCAAAACAAAGAAAAACAAAGCAAAACAAAAAAAGCAAAAAACAAAATAAAAGAGAAAATAAAACAAAGCAAAAGCAAACAATAGAAAATAAAGTAAAATAACATCCCAGTAGTTACATTAACATTTTTAACCATTTTTAACATTATTCATTTTCCCATCATTTTTTGTTGCCACTAATACATAATCTTGAACTACAGCTATGCATACTCCACATTTTTTATTCTACAAAAAGATAGAAAACGTGGTTGTATCCAGCAAAAAAATAAAAAAATGAAATTAAATTTTTTTTTTTTTAATTTCAAAATTTAAGGCAAAATCAACAGAGAAATAATCTACTTCCTGTACTGTATTGCATCCATTAACAATTCCTGCCAATGATTCTGTCAGTTAGGGCAGAATGTTTTAATTCAAAGGGCTGCTGTGTCTTACCTGGAAGCCAAGGTCAGGGATAATGGGTGAGAAGCGGTATGCCCTGAGCAACGACATCATCAACTGCTTCAGGCACTCGTTCACCTCAAAGTCCTGCCAGAGGAATGAAGACACACAGAAAATACAAAAAAGCAAACATGAATGAAATTATGAAATGTTTTTCATGGATTTTATGTCTACTTGTTTTTTTATGCAGATTACAGTTCTGGAATAGGGTCCATTTCTAGACTCCTAGGCTTCCTAGCCCACCTGTACAGACACAACACACACTCGTCACCTCCATGAGCAGCCAGAAGAGCTCGAGCAGCTGCTGGATTAGCGGATGTTCATCCACAGAGCCGCCGCCCTCCAGAATACCCAGCAGGAAGCTCATCAGGACGTCTTCTACCAGGTACACTTTACACTGCATTATACATACACATTATACACCCTGCCTGAGCCGATAAGGCAAAAGTACAGTTCCACCTAAGAAGATCTGATGTACTGAGAGACATACTAACCATGAGAGGAGCGAAGTAATTGAAGATATGTGCGAGCGTTACCAGGACAGTGGGCTCTCCTTGAAGCTGCCAGGATGCAATGTCCCTCTCGATGAGCTTCTCCTCCTTACGAAAACGAAATAAACTTATATACAAGTTACATAGAAAAGAGTACTCAGTTACATTTAACCTCATTTTCTGTTCGCTACAATGGGTTTAAAAGACACAAGCCACCTTAATTCTCTACGAATCTTGTAAAACCCACTGTATCTTCTCCTTGTGAGATTTAACAACCCTGAGAAAAGGGAAAACTGGTCAAGTTTAAGTGAACTGTCAAGTTCACTTGAGGCATTTGTGCCTTTGCAACTGCCTGAAGATCCCCTGAAGACCTTATAGATCCTCTCTGTTCAAATCAAATCATCCAAATTAAAATTCAAAAGACCCACTTCTCCACACAGCACTATCACACTCCTAGCTCACTATAATCCGTCACTTTGTATTGTTGTCTCCTTTCTGGCTTTTGCTGTTTCTCTCTGTCTTCCTGCGTTATCTTATACGTGTTGTTTGCTTTTAGTAATTTGTTCTTACAAATTTATCTTTTCCTATCTTGGCCAATCTTTTCCTTGGACATAAATCTGCCCAGGTCATGAATTCCATTACACACTATTTTTCGTTTGCCATGTGTATTGAATTGCTATAAATGGTCAAATATATCTTTTGTTTCGTTTTTTCTTTTTTTTCCCCCCATTCAAAAGCCATTGGGATTGCAAAGTTTTGCTCTTGAATGTAAGAGGTTGGTGAAGAATGGCATGAGCATCAGTTGTACCTGTGTGTCTATACCAGTGGACATCACGTTCTTCATGTATCCCAGCAGCCTCTTGGCTTTGATGAGGTCAGCAGTTGGAGGGTCCTGAAGGGGATGATAGCCTTCCACAGGATACGTGAAGGAGCAGAAGGTTAAAGAACCTCGTCTTAAAGCTACACAGTTTATGTTACTCACATAAAAGCCTTTACGTTTCATCCACAGTGGCTTAGAGGTCAGGCAAAATCCCATACAGGCACAGAGTTGAGGGTAAAAGCCTGTGCTCAAGAGCTCAATAGGATTTGAACTTTCAATCTTTTGGCTACTGAGGTCCTCAAATATAATAAAATAATAACACCAGACAACAAACAGGGAGAAGCAAAAAGGATATCTGAGTGGGCGGCTGCCGAAGTTAAAGGCCACAGACTCTTTGAATGAAAGACTGATCGCGGGGAAGTAGGCAATCCCTGGACCCATTTTGATATTACTGAAAGCCGTACCAAGGGACTGTCCATTCCTGTGAAATAAAATGCCACAAACATGAATACAGACCCATGAAATTAATCAAATAATCAATATGCTCAAATAGGGCTGGGTGATATGGCAATGTAATATCGAGATCATGATAAATTATGTCACAATATGTTTCCGTGAATTACTGAATTATTGAATTATTGATTTATTTATTTAATTAAATTAATTAGAAACTGACTAGAAGCAGCTTAATATTTAAAACTATAAAATAAAAGTAAATATATACATATATTTTAAACAATCAAAATATAGATTATTTAAGTTTTTCTATTTTTTAGATTTTTTCATAAAAATGCTTGAAAATAAAAATAAATGTATCATAATAAATTGTTTATTAATGAGTAAGAAACATTATTATTATTATTATTAATAACACTCTTAATGTAACGTTTCTATTTCTGACAGTTTGTGAGCAAACCTATATATAGTGATGCATATTGTGCATCATTTAAATGTTTTCGGCAGCTCATATCGCCCACCCAAATGTTCAAATGAGCTCAAATGTTAACTAGCATAAAGATTCACAGCAACATCAATAAGATAATACTAATTTAATTACAACAGAAATATCAAGAGTAAGTAATGAGATTAGGTAATAACTACAATATTAATCGCATTATTATGCTCAAAACTGAAATCAAAATAGTTTTTATCACACATTTTTTATTTTCTTATTTTAAATAAACAGAAAGCAGCATTTTATCCACAGTGTTCACTTTTATTTATCATTCCTTCACAATAAATATAACATTTAAAATATTTAATGTATATTAAATGTATTAAATAAGAAATATTAACGACTGGGACTATCTAGCTCCACCCACTTTACTATAGGCTAATTTGTATAATATGTAAAATCGACTTTTGAGGAATAATCGTGCTCACAGTGAAATGTGCAGAATTAGATAACTTACAGACAAAAAGTAATTGTTCCTTCATCGAGGTCTATCATGCAGCTAACGATGTCCCCTGCAGCCCACGACTGGAGGAAAAAGAAACATTTTAGAGAGCACTGTAGTGAAAAAAGAAGTGCAGCTGGACATCCACAGTCACGGAGAAACAGTGTGTAACCAATCATCTAACACCACGAAGCAGTTTGTGTTCTCACTTTGCCATAGTTGGTGGTTGTAACGTTCCATTTTCTGACCCGATTACCATCGTACGCATACGAGTCCGGAGTGTCTCCAACTCCCTCCTAAAGAAAGAGTTTAGAAATACACATGACACCTGAGATCAGAATAAAGACTGAGGTGCTTATGATCACCGTCATCATGTTGAGGCATACCATACTGTAAGGGCTGGTTAAATAAATTTTCATAAAATGGGCCACGTTTCTCATGCACATGAGACACTGCAACAGAGAATTCAAATTAAAGAGAAAAAATGCAGTAGAAAATTCAAATTAAAGAGAAAAAATGCAGTAGAAAATTCAAATTAAACAGAAGAAATGCAGTAGAGAATTCAAATTAAACAGAAAAAAAAAACGTGTATTTATTATAAACTAGTGCCCAAAAAATTAAATCCAAAAACTGTCATCAAAATGTCTTTAAAAAAAATAAATAAATAAATAAAATAAAACGCAATATTTTACTACTGTACTGGAATTATACTTAAAACATTTTTAATTACCTACAAAATGTATTTATTTATTGTTTTATCTTTGTTTGTTCATTTGTTAAAGCTTGAAACATTGAAAAATATATCTGAATATCCTGCATGCACACAATTTTTGTTTTTTATTTGAACTATGACGACATACACTTCCACTCAAAACGTTTTAAACACCTGGAGATTTTTTTCTTTTATTTAGCATTTTTTGAAGCACACACAAGCATAAAATTGCAGGAGAAAACATGTGTTTACCACAAAGACCCAGGTTGTCTCATAAAAAGACTTACTTATTAAAGGCAGCTTTTCTTTTCTTATTTTCATATCTCTTCCCTTTTTTCCTTCTCTTTTCTGCCTCCGTCTCTTAGGAGTGGCTTTAACAGCCCATAAACAACTTTAGTTTATTACCTATGAAGTCCTTATTGTCCTCTAAAGAAGGGTGGTGATGGCAGGTTTATTTTAGATAGATAGATAGATAGATAGATAGATAGATAGATAGATAGATAGATAGAAAGAAAGAATACTTAGTCATTACTTGGATATTCTAATTCCAGGAGTTTTAGATCATTTAATCTAAATTTAATCCATTTAAATCTCCAAACACAGTTTTAATGGTTGCTTTTATTAACAACTACCAGCTGATTCTGACCACTACGTAAATAAGAGAGAAACATTAGAGAAGAATAGAATCTTGTTTATGAATCCTTTTTTTTTTTTAAATAAACAGGTCAATGAGTGGACTCATTTAGGACCCTACTGTAATTCATCTTTAAACGCAAGCGCACACACACCTCCTGGTTGAATCTGCAGTTCAGCGTGCACCATCCTATCTGCATCAAACCTTGAGACGAGATCAGCACCTCGTACATCCATTTCCCTGAAAGTGTCCACAATGGTTTAAATCCAAACAAGACATTATAACAGAGCTTCGAGGAAATATATGCTCCAGTACAGAAAAAAGTTTTACATAACCGTAAGCTGGTGCAGTAGAGTCAGGGTAAAGTTATAGTTACCTTTGAATACACAGGTTGTAGCCCTTATTGAACTGAAATTGCTATGGCCAATGACCTTGAGTTCAAAAAAGAAAGACTGTTAAAATGATATCTATAAAATGTCAACTTTCTAGTATATAATTCTATATACTATATTCTATAACTATAAACCTGGCACGTTTACAATCCTGTGATGTCATCAGAGTAACATAAATGATTCTCACTCCTAAAAGATCATCATCCACAAATAAGAGGCCTTCGAATCCACTGGTGTGGTCCAGGACAACGGTGGAGGGTCCGAGTCGCCTGTCTGTATGATCTGCAGACAAAAACATGGTGAATATATGGCAAACAAAAACAAAAAACGATGAGTTAAACTGCCTTAAAATATCTGATCACAGACAACACTTCATGTGCAAAAAGTGGTTCTTTTGAAATAATAAGCCTGATACTGAATCATTTCTTAAAATAATATAAACCAAGATAACTGACACAAACCTAAGTGCCATCAATGAACCTGATTAACATTTTTACTTTAAGAAACGTCTAACACTGTACCTCCTGGTATTTAATAATAATATAATAATCTATAATGTTTTCCACTCTGTAAAATATAGCTTTTTTTTTATATTCTAATACATCTACATTGACTTCTGCACTGTAAAGGATTTCTGTCATTTCTGAAGGAAACTTTCCATATAACTACAGTAACATTTCTGTGTCTATATTATAATACTACAATAAAATATACACTGTTAAAACCTTTACGGCAAAACAAGGTGCCAAAACATTTACCCGAAGCAGCAAAGGAACCTCGTCTGGCTACTTATTCCAATTTTCACGTCAGAATTCCATATTTTTATTTTAAAAAAGCTTCAATTATTTTATCAAATGAGCGTAAAAGCAACAAGTTTAAACTAGATGCAAAGCTAGGCAATGCTAGGTTATGATATGCTAGCTAAGTAGCTAACTTTTGCTTAACATTTCATAATAACGTTCCAATTAAATGTTGCAATGTGTGCAGATGTGCACTGAAATTCTCTTCTGTGGTAACTGTTGTTTCCTGACTGTTTATCCATTAATACAGATCATTCTTTCATTTACAAGCATGTCAGGAAGAATATATTGACTTGGTTCAGTGATTCAAAAATAAATGTAAGCTCATATGGAATAAATCAGCATCTAAACACACTAGTATTGATGCACGGCTATTGTATAATATACGAGAAGTGACTCGATCTGACCTGTGCTGTCCTCAGCAGGCTCGCCCTCGGACAGTAGCTTCTCCAGGTGAGCGCCGAGGTCCTGGAACGTCAAGGGTTTTCTGCAAAGACGAGAAAAGTCATCAGGGTCATAGCCACAGTGCATTCTGAAAGTATTCAGACCCCTTCGGTTTTTTTTTTCTTCAGATTTTGTTATTTTATGCCAAAATGCTTTAAAAAATTTTTTTTTTGCCCAACAGTCTACACTCGATACTCCAAAATGGCAAACCAAAAACCAGATTTGTGATGATTTATTAAAATTTCTTAAAAAGAAAAAAACTGAAATAATCACATTGACAGAAGTATTCAGACCCTTTGCTATTTCTCTGGATCATCTTTGAGATGTTTCTACACTGTGACTGGAGTCGACCTGTGGCAAATGCAATTGATTGGACATGGTTTGGCAAGGCACACGTCTGTCTATATAAGGTTTAACAGCTGAAAATGCATATCAGAGCAAAAACCAAGCCATGAGGTTATAGGAACTGCCTGCAGAGCTCAGAGACAGGATTGTGTGGAGGCACAGATGAGGGGAAGGCTACAAAAAAAAATTCCGCTGCATTGAAGGTTCCCAAGAGCACAGTGTGCTTCATGTACTTTGTCACTGCTACGCTGCAATAAAGTTATTCTTCACTATAATCGACATCCTCATCATTTTTTTTTCATACATTACAGCTGCTATATACAGTCGCTCTCTCTCTGATTCTCGTGAAGTTACGTAATAAGAACAAAAACATGACGGTTGTTCAACGTCCCCCATCCTTTGACTCTCATGGTAGAAAACTTAAAAGTTACAGCTTTTCCTCTGACTGTTACAAAGCACTGACACTGGAGACTCCTTCCATACATATTTTCTTTGTTAAATTATTTTTTTCATATGTTAATTAGTAGTCTTTGATTATGTGAAGCGTCCACAATACAAGTTCTTGTGAATGAGTAGCTAGAGAAAGGTAACGTTTTAGAACAAGCGCATTAACATAAACTTCTGACCGATCAGATTCAAGATTCAGCAGCGCAGTGGTGTAATCAAATTCACATCCTAGGAAGACATGTGCCATTTATTTTGTGCCAACCTAAAGCGAGCGATATTTATGATTTGTAGGTTAAATCCGTGTTTGTGCCAAGTGCCGCACCATATGGGACACGACGTTTTCATCATCATAGCCAGCACCGAGTAACACACCAGCTAAATAGTGATCTGCAAAGCTGTGTTGCAGAATCAGGTGCGGTGACTTCACACAGCTAAGCCATGTCTATTTCTGACACTCAGCTTTCTCCAAGTTCCCATCATGCTCTATCTATAGAGCTGCAACGGTAACCCGAGCCCTGCGCTGGACCCAGAACGAGACCCCCGCGCCAAATTACACTCTACCAGCATTTGTCATGTCTCTGAGGATCTGAGGTCTGAGGATCCTTTAGTCTATGAAATAAAAGTAGAAATAAATAGCAAGAAATGTTTAACTGACATGATGTTGCTCTATGACGAAGGTGTTCGTACTGAGTCTCATTTATGAACCTTTTATTTGTCATATGCCAAAACTGAACTAAAAATTCTCACCAGATTTACAAATGTTTTGGTAAAACTGATTTTCTTTATACTCATGTGTGTATGTTGACAAATATCAATCGGCCGTGAATTAGCAAGTGCCCACAAAACTCCATAAAAGGCAACGAGCTGAAAATGACAAAATGGCAACTAAACAGTGACAGAGCACCTCATAATCACGGCATGTGCTAAATCTTCCAGTAATGCAGCTCAGCCACTGCAGCGCAGCAGCAACGACAGACTTACTCCTTTTAGATGGCGTCATTACTTTTGTCAGACTTGAATAGCTAGTCTTATGTCTTCATTACTATATTAGTGATTCAAACTTGAGCATGAAATCTGTGTATAAAATGGCAGTAACTCATCACTACTGATGCGATGTGAAGCCAATCAGTCGACGTTCTCATTAGTGAGTCTCCTTATACGTAAATTTACACAAACTCAGGAGGTCATATAGGATATTTTTACGATGTTTCCAGACCAACACAATTTTCGTAAATAGCAAATTTCTTGTTTAAATGCTTCTTGTGAATTAATTTGTTCGTATCCAGCTTAATTAATGAGACCCAATATAAGCAAATTTATACAAATTCAAGAGCTCTCACAGGATATGATTTTTTTTTCCAAACTAAAAGGATTTTCATAAATACCACATTTTGTGTGTGCTCCTACATACACATTTATGAATAAATTTCTTCACATCCAGTTTGATAAACAAGGCCAATTAAAGAATTTCTAAATCTGAAGAAGAATAAATGAATAAATAACTTGTTTAAACATGTGATCCGTAAACAATTCAGGTAAGCAGATTAAACAGCAAGGAAAGTTTGTGTAGCCTAAGATTTAGATATTAAAACACAGCAGAAATGTGAAAGAAGCTTTTGTAACCTGTAGGTCGCTGATGCTGGACCGTGTTTACTGGAGGCAGGGAAGACATGGTGCAGGTAGTCGCTCAACAACTTCTCATTCACAATACCTGCAAAAAAACAGCACTAAAAACAGTTAACTGTAATCATGATGTTAAGGCAAGACACTGCAGGTGAACAGGTTCATTTCTGCCTGCAGATTGCAGATACTCTTACAAGTATTTTCTGCATTGAAACCTTTCCAAAAGCTTACATTTATTTATGCAAATGAGGCTTCATCTAATTAAATATTCATACACTTACATACTTAATAAAACCAAAATCCCAGAAAAGCAGGCATAAGGTTTTAGCAAACTGTGTTCTAATGAAGAAATGGGAGTTATATTTTCAGAGAATTTGGTTTTATGCAGTAAACATGGAAGGGCTTCGGTTTTCACCTGATGGCGCATGGACACGATTCAGGAATGTGTAAAATAACCGGAACTACTTTTAACTGTTTTGCTGCAGTGTTGGAAAGTTGGGAAAAAACTCCATAAGAAAAGCTTTACTAAGACTTTCTCTCATGTTTGTCTCATCTTAAGACGTTTATTGCTGTATTTTTTTTTATTTTGTATTATGCACTTCGTTATTTAAAAAAAAAAAAAATTGACGGACCTTAAACAACTGCACTTAGAATTTCAATATAAGCAAGTTTCAAGTCTTTAAGTCTTCTATGCTTTTGCTCAGTACAGGGAAATTTTAAAACTACTGTTCATGGTAATCACACATACAGTACAAATGCTGTGGACAAAGACTAGGTTTAACAATCTTGGAGCATTCCTTTAACCACCGTCTGATCTTAATATTACTAGATGTCAAGAGAACGCATTTAATTTTTTTGTTTTTTTACTGCTATGCTGTATCTATTGTGGTCTAATGAGTCTAATGATACATTCTAACTACATTAAAAAAACAAACTTGGATGTGAGTGTGATGACACACCATTATTATATGTTAAGATATAAAGTACTATGCAAGCATTTTCTGTTTTGTACAAACTGAGTTTTTTATTTTCGGCTTCTACATTATTGATTTAGTACAAAAACATTAGATTTCCAAAAATTAGCTTTCCAGCATAAAATTAAATGTTCGTATGTCAGTGAAGAAAGCAGTATATTACATAAGAGACCATTTTTTCAGATAAAAACATAATGAAGGCTGCTGGGTTTTGCTGCAAAAATAAGAAGCGAGTGTGACAGTTAAAGTCTCAAAGTCAAAGACCAACCGTGGCTGGTTCTGAAAGATGCTCAGTAACACTTACAGCTCATTTCTTTACAAAACTCCACACACTGCACCTGAGACTACTGTTTTTTTTAATTAAAGCAAAGGGTCGTCACACCAGATATTGACTTTGTTTCGTTTATTACTGTTTACTGCCCTTTACAGTATTTTTCTAATGTAGAAATATTTAATTTCTGTATTTTTGAAGGCATCTTTGCTCTATAGCATTTGTCTGCATGAGTCTAAGACTTCTGCACAGTACTGTGGGTCATCACACGATGAAGAATTCTCTTACAAGAGTTCGTTATTCCGAGTGAATCGTTCTTACCTGTGGTTTTGGGTTTGTCTGTATCTGATGCCAGGCGATAATTTCGTCGGGTCAGGGCTGTACCGCCCCCTTTTGAACTCATACTGCCACGTTAAAATGGACCTCAGTTCTGATACACACACACACACACACACAAAAATCAACACGAAGCTGGACACACAAACAGATCAACAGTTACATCAGCGAGGAAACAAGTGATAACAATGCTCAGTATTATGAAGCGTCATCGCTGATTTAAAGGATATATTTTTTATTGATATGATATGATATGATGTCATGCACATTAAATATTTGTAACTACTTTCTGAGCACAAGGACTGACCGACTTCAAGCGTTAGTCAATTCTGAAAGCTGTTTCAGACAAACTCCGTTAACAAGTCAGAGCTTATAATACTTTCCTGATGGAAGAGCATGTCGCACAAACGAATGTGCAATACTGTGATGTGCAATACCTTAGTTTTATTTTAATTTTAACTTCTACAGTTATATTTAAAATGTATAAATCTTACCAGATCACACTGTTCAAATGTGCAATATGTTAAGTGCAATATCTTAGCTGCTTTACTATTGTGACTGAACAGATCTGATCATTTATGTTAATATTTATCCTTTTATATTTATGTTATCCCTTACTCCTTTTATTTTATTCTTCTGCACCATTAGGAGGGAGACTCAATTTCGTTGTATCCTGAGCAATGACAATAAAGAATCTATCTATCTACCTGTCTATTTATCTATGATGCTCCTGGTGCAGTAAAACAGAGTAAACTCACAGCACACATTACACACTTCAATCTCTTCTTAACTGAATGTGATTTGCAGCGGGATGGACATCAGACTAACATTTCGAGGCAGATTTCGAGGCATGATGGGAACTGACTTCAGTTAAAAGTTCAGCAGGTCATATTCACCAGACATTCAGCCAGGATTAAACCCTCATTTCTTGTACAGTTATTCCCAAACAAATGGCTTTTTATATTAATAACATGAGAAGATAAGCAAAGATAGTAAACCTATGAATAATGTGTGTATTTTATATGTTATGTTATTTTTCAACAACTAAAAATTCTGTGCATATTATTTTTAACTGAACTTTTCCTTTAATACACCACCACCACCACCACCACCACACACTCCTGAAAGCACAAAACAGCTGGAACATATCAGCTTGCAAAAGAAGTCTTTCCATTATGCACAGAATGTAACTGTAATACAATAGACCAATAAACATTATCTTTAATTCAGCTTTCAGATTTTTCGATGGGCTCTAACTATCTTTTCCCTGGATTTTTACTGAAACCTCACCTCAAACACAAACATGTTTACAGTCTGTTTATATGTTTTGTTGCCAAATCAATATCTGACAACACTCGCTGTTTTTGTCCCACCCGCATTCCGACACCTGCGCTATGACTGGCTACTAACATCCCGCCTTCTGCGCTCTGATTGGCTAGAGTTGCCGTACAATCCTCAGATTGATGAGGAGCAAGAATTATTAGCCAATCACAGCACAGGAGGCGGGGATCCTTACAAAACGACTGGGAAAAGAATTTAAGCAGGATAGCTCGAGTAGCAAAGCTTGAGTAATCCACACAGCTCGCGCGCGTTAGCTTAGCAACAGCTACTCTAGCGCATTTGTGAAGCAAAAACCGGATAATGCAGTTCATTAGGATGTGAGCAAACTAACCGATAAGAGCGACCTCGAGCTCGCGCGTGCACTATCAGTTCAGGGGCTACAATGATTTGACAGTGACAGCCGCAGAAACTCTGCCCGGCTACACTTCAATATTAAAGCAGAAAGAAAGACACGAACCGAGCCGGGCTGAAATAACACTCGGTTTTCCTCTGAATTCTCCGGCAGTGTTGTTATTTCTCCACAGTCAAACGCTGAGCTACCTGTTTGGCTCACACGACTCCCCCTCTTTAAATTTCGCCAAGAGTCGCGTTCACTGCTAGATAGACGAGTCCGAACTACGGCGCGCCGACAGGGCCATATTACTAACGCGCTTAGAATTTCAAAAACGCGCTTACACACAGTCTAATACTTGGGTGTTTAATAGGAAAATCCACCCTGGACAGCTAATCTTCTAATTAATGTATCATTTTTAGAGGCTTCCAGGATGAATTCTGTAATGAAATTCTGAGTTGGCTTTCTTTAGTTTAAATTTCAAGATTTTACTTGTCACATACACAGTTATATACAGTACATAGTACTGTATAACCTGCAGTGAAATGAAGGCCTTGTTTACTCCTGTACAGACTGTGCGTTTAAACACTAGATTAAAATCAGAAATGAATAAGAAATAAGGAATAATAAGATATAAGACAATAAGAAATGTATGTACAAGAATGAGGGGGAAATGGATGTACACGATATGCAGTATGTTATATGCACAAAATATGCAGTATGTTACATGCAGTAACAGTATAAAGTGCAAAGTGCAGTGTGCGGAGTGTCAGTGGCATGCAGAGTGAATGACCCACAATGCCGTTCGACTACCTAAGGATACTACCTAATGATAATGGTGCAACTGGATTTCTCCCTCACTTCATCTCTACCTACAAACAGTGATGCAGCAGCGCTTTAGTGATCTGAGCTCTCTCACCTCCTCATCTGCTCAGACAGATCAGCTTTTAAAAATGAATGCTAATACCATCATCAACCCCATCACACTCATCATCATATCCCTGCGTTGCGTTCTGGGACTTTCAGTATTTGCATCAATGCCTCCCTTATTCAGCACCAAAAATTGATGTACCTCTTGATGGAAATAACATCACAACATTTATTTCCATCAAGCGGTGCATCAGTTTTTGGCCAAGATCTTGTATTGACAATGCAAGAGATGAGCACTGTCTAAAGTCTCCTCCAGCACAGCCGAAAGACTTTCACTGAAGTTAAGGTCAGGACTCAGAGGTGCCAATTCATGTGTGAAAATGATTCTTCATGCTCTCTGAACCATTCTTTCACGATTTTAACCCTGATGAATCTTGGCAGTGTTATCCTGGAATATGGCCATGATACGTCTTTCTACATGGTTATTAAAGAACTAAAAAGCTACACACTTCATCTTTTACAATTAAAAGAACTGTTGCCAAACATATAACATGCTAGAAACATTATAATCACTCTAATAATGATCCATTCATAGACTCTTATGTATTTGCCTATTAAAATCTAAACAGCGACTTTTTTTTTGGCCTAGTAGTGTATTTAAAAGCGTGATCTGAATCAACTGTTTATGTCATGCTTTACAGTTACATGGTAATACATGGTAATAAAATGTGTGATGAAAAGGGTTTCAGCTGGGAGAAGCCCCAGCTGGATGCAAGGTAGATTATATATATATATATATATATATATATATATATATATATATATATATATATATATATATATATATATATATATATATATATATGTGTATTTATATATATATAAAACATTGGTTTAGCTAGTGAAAAAAAGTAAATCAAGCCATGGGGAATTTTACTGGTGTAAATTAGAACTCAGGTTGTGTTTAGGTTGTGATTGCCTTAAGATTGAATTTATACACACACACACACACACACACACACACATATGTGTATATATATATATAGATATATATATATATTTTTTTTTTTCTTCGCTATAATTTTCATTCGTAGGTTTTACTTGTTTATGCAAAGGGCAGGAAAAGTTCAGGGACAAAATAAAAAAAATGTAATTTAATCCATAGTTTCTATAAAGATTCCAACAGTTTGGATGATAAAATATATTTTATTATCCTGTTTTCAAAACAGTCATTAAAAAGCATTATGTTGATATAAAAACACTTGTTCACAACAGATTTGGATGACGGTATTGATAATAAAGGAGGAAATGTGGTCTAAAGCAAATGACAGTGGTTAAAAAAAACAGTTTTAGGCTGTGGAGGATTACTGATACGACAGCATTTTTTTTTATGCTACGAGTCTGCTTTCAGAAAAGCTGCTCTCTTGGACACTTTCTCGGCTCCATATTTCTCGTGAAGTCTCTCACACACGAGAGAATCGGCTGAAAGAAGCATTTCGTCATCCTGCCGAGTCCAGATGGGCCCGTGGACTTCAGGATTATATCCTTCAAGCAAATACGACAGTGCCAGAGTGACATCACCGCTGGCCTTTAACAGCGCCTTCATGACCTCAACCAAGTCTTTCTTAGATTCGTGCATCAACCTAACTACATGCTGCTTTGTCTCTAACAGGCTCTGCGAGAGCTGATCTTCTTCAGGCGGCTGGCTGAGCTCCTCCTGGGACTCCTGCTGGAAGAGGAACATGTGAGCGTTGGACGTTATGGGTAGCACGGCACTGCTGGGACCCGGGTCATCGTCGTCTGGCCCTGGGGTGCTCCTGTGGTTTTGGGTAGCTGGTGCAGGCTCTTCTGCGTCATTAGGATGCTCGGGATTCACTTCCTGTTCCCTTAAAGCTCTTTCACGCGCTGCCATGATCTGAGACTCATCTGTATCTGAGGCATTAACAGGCGATGCCTGTCTCAGAGGCTGGTCTTCTTGACTTCCATCAATCTGAAAAAGAAAAAGAAAAAAAAAACATTTTATGTGGCAAGTTTGGTCTGTGCATGCAAGACGGCCCAAGAACATCTCAGAAGTAGAAACGTTTTTCAAGGAAGAGTGGTTGAAAAGAAGAGACTCCTAGCTGACTACAAGCTGTGATATCTTAATAAATACTAGCCTATTAGGGTGTCCATACTTTTACACATGCCACCATTACTAATTTATTTTTCTACTTTGTACGTTCATCAAATAGATCATAACTATGCATTAACATTTGCATGAGAATTTTTTTTTTTTAATAGTTTGCTGCAGAGGTTGTGGGGGTGCCAAAACTTTTCCACACAACTGTAGATTTAGGAAAACTTGCATTACATTACAAAAACTAAAAAAAAAAAAAGAATTTTTTTTTTTTTTTTAAACAGAAGTAACGGTTGTACCGCTTGAGAGTCTTCAAATTCTCTGGCAGCTCTCTCGAGTATGCCGAGCTTCCTCCCAGACAGCGCGGAAGGTTTGCGACTGTTACTGTTTTGCTTCTCGCTGGTAGTCGACAACTGATCATTCGGTCCTGAATGAAAAAAACAAACAAAATAAAATGATAATGCAACACAAATAAATGTAGAGGGTAAAATAAAAGGAAAGCAGTAAATCAGAGATTAAAGGAATACTCCAGCATTTTTCACCCCAGTCTCCATCCATATGATGTATAATAATATGTGTATGATTTTCACAGCAATAGCGGACATTTCACTTCAGCGAGTAAAGAAGACGAGTGATAAAATAACGTAAAAATAAACAGTGGCTCTGTTACGCTGTGAGGAGATTTCTCTCATGTCTGTCTCATCCTAAGATGTTTACTGTTGTACTGTTTAGCAAAGGAAGCTAACTGTACTGTACTAACTTTCTTTGTACTGATTCTAAACACATTTAATGAGAGGGTGGATATAACAGGATAAAATGAAACAAACCACAATTAGTTTTTCTTCCATTTTTGTGTTAAACAGTAATTGCAGCTAAAGTTGTTAAAGAGGGGAACTGAAGAAACGTCTGAGCATACATGGCGTAGGATTGGTCCAAGGAATCATTCGAGACAATCGTTCGGATCTGTCGCCTTACGGTGTCATAACTAATTTGAAAAGAATTGAGAAAATCGCATTTCAATGACGCTTCTCACGCTGCCGCTTTGTCGTTTGCCGCTGGGGATGAAATAGAAAACGAATGTTCACCTGTCGCTTTGTCAGCTGGTGTCTTTTCTAAATTAGTTTTCAGTCACAGACTTTGACTCATAACATTTTCGGTCAATTACCGGATGACGTGCCCTCCGTCGGTGAGTCCGTGTCCATTCTGGCTCTTTTGGGTGAGACTTCAGCCTGCTCGGTGTCGTGCTGTCGCTCCTCCTCGGGCACTGACTCATCACCATCAGTCTCTTTCCTCACTTCATCCGTCTGCCTCTTTTCTGAGGCAGGATCTTGAGGACTGCTGATTTCTTCAGGTGAAGGTTGGAGGTCTGGTTGTTCTCCAGTTCCTCCCTCATGCTCATTCTCCCTCACGCTGATCTGTGTGGTGTCTGAATCAGAAGACGAAACCACCACCGCTTTCTTTCTGGGCGTCTTCTTTGGCGTTGGCTGAGAGATATTATCCTCAGAAGATGAGCTCTCTTTCAACGGGCTAACTTTCTTTTTATGCTCAGGGGTTTTCTGTTCCAGCTTATGCTGCAGGTGCTTTAGAAATCGGTCCTTCATGGACTGCCAGCTATGACTGGTGATGCGCTGACGCTCCATTTGCTGCCAGATCCGGTTGCCTTTTGCTTCTTGCTGATGCTTGCTGATGAAATTCAAGATGGCCGTGTCATCTTCGGGAGAGTAACCCATGCGTCCCGTACCTCGCTGTTTCCGTGATGCAGCCCTCGTCTGGACGGGCTGTAAATTGCTGAACCTGTAGCTTTCGATGTCTAACTGCTGGTTCTGTGCCACACAGTCGTGAATGTACTGAGTGGAGATGTAAAAATGGCCGGCACCTTGAACAGCAGGAGTGATGTCACCAGGAGCTGCTAACAAAATGGCGTTCGGCTCCTGGGTGCGACAGAGCACGCCTCCAGCGTTCGATATTAAAGGCTGAAGCTGCACTTTGGTGGGACCGGGTCTTATAAAGAAGCGCAGAGGTTCACCTTTAACATTCAGGAATAAGACTGCTGATGTGGCAGAAGATTCCTTTTTAATATCTGACATTGTTCACTTCGGATCTGGGGAAAAAAAAAATTTACTGTGATTAATAATTACAAAATTTAAAATAACAAACGTAAAAAAAAAATACAATGAAAAATATAATAAAAACTTTTCGTAACCATATTAATCACAACTGTTTTGAATTGTGAGCTAACAATTTAAAAAACAGGACCAGAAACACAAAAATTAGCAAAATATGAACCCGAAAAATAAAAGGAACTATTACGAGGTGTGACAACACACTGACTGATATTATGGTACACCATAATATAATGTTTTTTTTTTAAATCATGTACATTAGGAAAATGAAATCAAGCGTTTCTCATTGCTACTCGGCTGCTGAACAGTTCAACTTATTACAGCGTTTTTATTTTTATTCTAGCTGGTTAAACTAGCTTGATTATAATTTCATAACAAGATATAAGCAGCAACATGATCAGTTACACATATGAGAAAGTAATGCTTTAAGAAAGTCACATCAACTTTTTACAGCATCAGCTATTTGTGTTACACCAGAATTATGATATTTAAGCTTATGACAATTCCACGCCAGGCTATTCATTTCCTCTTATTAGAAAATTAGCCAGTTCTTTAACAACTCACACAATGCACACATAGGGTTACTAAAGCATATTGTTAGCACTATAGAGTTAAATCCTGACGTTCCTCCATTTTACCTTTGGAAGCTGCAACCAGGCTCTTATTTATATCTTTTTTTTTTTTTTAATGTGATGTAAAACGTTGTTGAGTCTAAGTTTTGAGAAAAACATGAAGTCGGAAATTTGTAATTACCGTCATTCAGCCGTGACCTGAACGCATGTAAATATTAAAATCACAGTATAGCAGAACTTCCATGTAAAATATGGCTTTTAAATAACGTTAATAACATACTAATGAATTCTTGAATCTGATTGGCCAGAAGGTGTTGATTAGTTTTCTATAACAGCAGCTCTGACAGGCGTTCCTGATGTAATTCAAACCACAGGTTTATATTAATGCATATTGTTTCTGCAGTAACAATATGTAGCTTATGATTAATTTAAAAAATAATATAAAAAAAGTGTAATCATTGATATGGTAATGTCTTCGGGACAGAGGAGGACGTTTGCGCTTTCTGGTTTAATTTTTTCCCTCTTATTAACCTCAAGAGGAAAAAAGAAAGGCTGGTGAGGGAACGAGTGTTTATAGCTGCTATCATCTAAGCGATAACAGGAACAATAAACTGCTAAAATGACGTGTCGATCATTAATGAATTAAAAATTTTAATGACTGGCAAGTCGCTGTGGTATAAGAGGAATAAAACACTTCCGGACATGCTGTTGTTGGAAAATAATCAACTTCGGTGTGGTCACAGTAACTCCACACAGCCCTGGTGTTGATTATTTTCCTAAATCAGCAAACAACCGAAGTTCTTTTTATTATTTTTTTTATTTTTCTTTATTTCATTATTTTTGTTCTGACATAATGTCACCTCTTAGAAAATGTTAGTTATTAGTTTATATGCAGATATTGTGATGTACTGAAAGCTGTGCTGCACCTTCTCATCTTTTCACCTCAGTAAAATATTAGCATTAGCCCAACATGGCGAGGTGTGAAAATGATCGTTAAGGCTCTCGTCACGTGACCTGCTAACCGTCAATAACGCTCCTTTCAAAACATAAATCTGTAAATAAAAGCCAAACTTCAGCTGAGAGCATTAATACTGGCCTCCAAACTTAGGATGTAGAGCTAGGCAGCTAAGCTAAGTATAAATTAGTAACTATAAAATATCCAATAAAACAACTGACTACGACATTCACTGCGAATATCAGTTATTAATTAAAGAACTAGCTTCTAGCTAGAAAGCTATCATCCACACAGTAAGCGCTGTTTCTATGCTATCTAAATAATATTACCTTTGTTTTTGTTTCACAGTGGGGTGAACTGCCTGCTGAGGTGTGAAGCAAGAAACAGAAACACCACATAAAATTAAAAGTCATACGACAACGCTGTTCGTGGTACTGTAGACTGTAGTAAAAAAAATCACACTATCAACCCTCAATAGTACATAATAGTATATATACATAATTTTACATATACATATACGTATCTCATACTGTACATATAAAAACTTGTAAATTATATACTTAAATTAATCTTGGGGGCAATGGAATTTCGCGAATGGAGACTCTTATTGTGCCATAATGGGGGTCGTGTGCTATGTTGATTACTGTGACTTAGTTTCATTCTTTAAGACTGAGAACTTTTAGCGGGAAAAGCGTCAGCTGATGAACACATAGTAAATAAATAAATAAATAAATAAGCTATCTTGCGAATGAGGAATAAAGTTTTTTTTAATGGGCTTTTATAATTTTTACAAATGAAATGCCTTTTAGCGTACTTAATAGTGCCGTAATATGCCACCATGTTACCATAGTTACAGAAGGTGACGTCAGCGTCGCCATGCTGTTTAGTACGGTAGTACGTAGTTGGGGGCGGGGCAGATTTGTGACACTGCAATGCCGAGGTTTAGCCACTAGATGGCGAACAATGATTTTTTTTTTTTTCTGTTTCTGATTTCTGAAATTAAAAAGTAAAAGTTGAAAGCGTTTAAAAGATTAACCTCAGTTTACACACAGCTCACAGCCCTCTGCCTTAGAAAAAGTCTAGTGTATTGTATATTGGGCCACAATATTTGTAATTGGTTTGGTGTTATACAGTCAAAAAATAAACTCTAATGACTGATTTTATCAAAATAAATGCCTGAGATATTGGATTATGAAGTCTTCAGCAAATTATATATTATTATGTTTATAATATTAACTTTGATTGATACATTGTAAAAACTAAGAGTGACCCCGAAATGAATTAGTCTTATTATTCTTCGCAGACTCAGATAAAACATACGAAACTGCACACACACAGTAACCCAAGCTCAGAATCAAACCAGGGCCTCTGGAGCTCTGAGGAAACAGTGTTACCCTTTACGTCCAAATCATGCTTGCGTTAATCTGGCTTTACAGCTTAGGCTATGTTCTATTACTAGCCTCCTTGCACAAATCTAATCTTTCTTCCTTGACAGTTCACCAGTCTGGACACGTATGTACACTTAGAAGTGCTCCAGACTAATAATAGTATGCAATTTAAGACACAGCTCTAGATCAACAACCGCATATAAAAATGATTAGCTGACTTTAATAATAATTAATTTGCCTCTGATGAGATCGGAAATGCTTCAGTTTTTACTCGTACAGGTTCCTTTAAGGTTCCACATTCTGAGAATAATTTTATGCAACAGCATCGAGGCAGCTGTTTAAGACCTTTTTTATTTCTAGGCTGCATTTTTAAAACCCAGCAGAGTCTATTAATCAGTGCAATGCAGAGCCTCGTTCCAAATATTCATGCTTGGGTTTTGATTACAAGCCTGCAATAACACCACACTTTCAGCCTCACCAACTTCACCGAGAGCTTTTTCTATACAAAACATTACAGTGTGGGGCCAAGTCCTCCAGCTGGCCTAGCGATCATGTCTGGACTCTGAAGTGTTGCAGTCCCAGTGCAGACAAAGTTGGGCATTATGTGGGCTTGTTGATGTTGGCCATGTGCTCATTGGGCTTGTGTTAGTCCCGAGTGAGAACGGCAAAGTGACACTGAAGTCACGTGGCTATTTTTTTTAGCTTTACAGCAACACAGGTAATAAAATGCGAGCTTTGTAGTAGCAATAGGTGAGATGTTTATGTTGGAAATCCATGTAGCGCCCAAGGATCTTCATAAATCAGAGCATGGCTTGCACCAACATGAATTAAATTAAACAGAGTTCAGAGATAATCTAGGATTAATGTTAAACTTAATGTTAAACATAGCTCAGCATATCATAACCTCTGATTAAAAAAACCTTGACCCGGAACTTAACCCACCATGATGGATACACCAGTGTAAAAAATTAAAGAAAACATTCTACATGCTATTCTTCTCATGCTATTCTTCTGAAGAAAATACTATACAACTTAAGGAGCTCATTCATTTTCCACAAACCATCTAATATATGCTGCTATTTCAGAAATTTTAACTACCTCAGCACAAGATTAATATGAATCCTGAACTGAAATTAAAATTTGTTTTTCAAGTAATGGACCAATCTTGATTTAATTTAACACTAAAACCAGGATTAAATTATCCTCATTATTCCCCCCACCCACCATCCACCCCCATTTTCCCCTCAGTTTGGTATTGCCAAGCCAAACCTACTAGCCAACACTCCCCCTATCACATGAAAGCTACCAGCCAGGGAGGGTGGGGCTTCCGACTTGTATCTTTTCGAACAGCATAACACACCCGGAGAAAAACTCTATCTACCCTCTTCCACATACATGAACTCAAAGACAGCCACGATTGGCTAGTGCTACTGTGATTGTCAGGGGATAGTACGCCCCGATTCGATTTCAATTTTGATTGCTGTATTTCTAAACTTTAAGCAAAAACTAATTTTAGTCCCCCAACCATATACCCTTAAGCTATCCACCCACTATTCCATTCCAACAATATTTCTACCTAATTTCACTTTAAACTATTCCTTACAGTGTATGTACACTCCTAGACAAAAAACAAAAAAAGGCCAAACCCGACATTAAGCTTTTAATGGTCTTAACACCAAATCATTGGTCAGGAAATTAGCATGAATTAAACAAACAGATAAAGGACCTTAGTACTGGATAGCTTTTCCCTTTGATTTCTTTAAATGTTTAAGCCTTGTGGCGCTTGATGGGCTGCGTCGGGTGTGGCAGATAACCACATGATGGCTAATCCTTTAAGAAAAAAAAAACATCCCAGAAGATATTTTTGGAAAATTTTGTACACCCAGACATGTGTTAGTTTGAATTTTACATCAAACATTTTAATCATTATGATGATTTTTCCTTTGCGTACTAGAAGACTATATAAGTGAATTTCCCTGTTTCTAGCTTTTCCCCAAACAGTTCACTGCAGCAAAAGTAAACCAGCAAATGGTGGTTTGTTTCATTCTTGCTAATTTTATAACCAATGATTTGTTGTTAAGATCATAAAAAGCTTAATATTTTGCCATGTTGGGCTTGCAGTAGCATAATTGTATGCATAATAGAGTAGCAAGTTCTTAAGTATTCTCCAATCCAATTTCCTCTACAGACATCATCATAGTAGCATCCCAAATACGTACCAGTGAACACAAAATGTTTTCGTCATTTTTCACACAACAAAATTCCAAATCCCTTCAAAACTTTTTTTTTTTTTAGATTAATCTCTTATACAGGCTTTCTATATAATTTTTTTTTGTTTCTTAAGTAAGGTTTCTTAAGTAAGCAATAAAACATAACAAGGTGTGCTGTTACAGGAAAATGATCAGTGACAGAGTGATGTGGCCTGACGCGAGGTTTAGGGTGGTTAATGTTACCACCTCACCCTGATGTTGATTATTTTCCCATAACAGCACATCCCATACCACGATTTATTCTTTGTATACAACAATTTGTTAACAATTCTTTATTTATTAAAGAACAAGAAGACACAATGTTCATTCATTTATTGTTACATGTCATGCTATGGACCATCTGCTAAACATTAAAGAGCCATGGGGCAGTCGTGGCCTAATGGTTAGAGAGTCGGACTTGTAACCCGAAAGTGAACGAGAAGGTCGAGTCTCGGGCCTGGCAGGGATTGTAGGTGGGGGGAGTGAACCCGAAGGTTCGAGTCTCAGGCCTGGCAGGGATTGTAGGTGGGGGGAGTGATTGACCTGCGCTCTCTTCCACCCTCAATACCATGACTGAGGTGAGACCCTTGAGCAAGGCACTGAACCCCCAACTGCTCCCTGGGCGCCACACCAAAAAAGGCTGCCCACTGCTCCGGGTGTGTGTGTGTGTGTGTGAGAGTGTGATGGGTTAAATGCAGAGCACAAATTCTGAGTATGGGTCACCATACTTGGCCACAAGTCATGTCACTTCACTTCACATTCTCTTGAAGTAAATGAGACAATAAAAACACAGCTTGTTACCAAGAAACCGCAAAACACAACATCCTCCGACTTTCCCACGATAAAAAACATAAAGTTACAACTTTACTTCTAAGTGTTACGAAGTGCTGAGACTGGATACGCCTTCCAGAAATGTTAAATAAAGACTTATGTTAAAATTTCCCCAAATTAGTGATTATGGGGAAGTTATTATTAGGTTTAGATTATGTTGATTAAATCTCTGTGTAAATTGTTACTATAGAAACAATAACATATGAGAACAAGCGCATTAATATAAACCTTGCAGCCAGAACTACTGTCAGATCTGCTGTTGTAGAAAACTAATCGACACCTCCTGACCAATAAGACATTTTGACAATTCAACAGTGATGTGGTATATAATAAGTCCTGCTTATTAAATTCTGCAACAAATAAGCATTTTATCAAAAAGCTCCAATTCCTAAAACTCCCATGACCTCACATCCCCTCATATAATATTCACATTTAACTGTTATTTCAAGTTATTACAATTAATTACATGCATTCTCTTTGTACTACGCTCTTTGCCTAAAATAACCCAATTCAATCATTCCTCGTTATCATTTTCCACCCCAAAAGTGTTTTTTGATGATGATAAAATAGGCAAAGAATGTATGAAAATAGCTGGGATATTTACAGGACTTGTGTAAACACTCCAGTTATTCCTCGCAGTTCAGCTTTTCCTCAAATAGAAATGTGGTTGAAGGAAGTATTGAGGCTTTGCTCAGTGCTCGTGGCCAGCTGCTGTGAAATCACAAATTCTTCTGTCTTAATGTCTTTATGGGCTGGTAGTAAAAATGTAACACTCGGCCAAACAACACACATTCAGAATGAAGCATTACTGCTTTAACCCTTTGATCAAACAGCACACTTTTTCCTTCTCTAACTTGGGTTAGTACTGGGTGTGCATTTGAGATTTCAATTTATTAATGTAAAATGTATGTCTGAATATATACACACTTTCCTATATTAATATAGTAGTTATTAATGGGGCAATTTTTCTTTTTTTTAAGTCACTCAAGTGATTTAATCCACAATCTTGGTCTATTGTCTATAATCCCTGATGCAAGGTTTATGTCATAGTGTAATCTCATTCTATTAATAGCTTCATTGTTGAGCTATTGATAGATTTTAGCCTCCCATCTAATATCACAACCAGACACCACTGATACTACCACCACCAGGTTTTAAATTAAGGATGGCATTACCTGGCTAGTAGTGTTTGATTTAACTTAGCATTCAACCCAGAAACTCTGGAGTACTTTCTACGTGACATTTTGCAACTTTGTAATACTCAAGTATATATATATTTTCCAGCCAGGGCTTCTTCCATAAAAACGCGTCTTTGTCGAACAATGTAAATGCACCAACAAAGGTATAACAGCATGTCCATGAGGTCTGATTATGTTCCTTAAATGAGTTTTATAGCTACATTCTATTCATTTCCACCGGCAAGAGGTACATACTAAAAGTGAAAAAGACTACCACTGAACAATGAAGATGATAGTTAATAGTTCATAGAAGTAACCACTAAATTCTTGACAGATACCATCACTAATAAGTGCCTTTCTTGTTCAGTGACCTCATTTCCCAAATTTCCCCTTGGGGATCAATAAAGTACACCCATCCATCCAAACATCCATGCAACCATCCATCCATCTTTCTAGCTAGCTTTCTATCTAGGTTAGTGTATTCAATTAGGCTTAGTTTTATATTTTTTATTTTACGATGGACTGAACTGTTCTCTGATGTACTCTCATTGCCTTTGAGATGTTTTTTTTACCAGTACAAAGATTTATGCGTCTCCATAATCAGAGCAATGACTTGTTTTGAATGTTGTTTTGTTCTGCGCACAACACCAACCATAAAGCTGGACCTCACAGAGAGACAGATATTTATTCTCACGAAGTAACAGATGATTTCTCTCCAATTTCCTAAACAGGTGTTTGGGATCCTGAATAAATTGAGTGAGTTGGCAAGATGATCCATTGCACCTGATCAAAGTTAGAATTGTAATTACAAAAAAACTTTTGCAAGGCTAGGTTAATGAAATGCCAAGCTTTTTTTTTTGGTGCTCTCTCTCAAACATAATAAAACACCATTTTATTTTCTGCCAGCCTGTTTAGTTCCTCAGCAGGCTGGGCAAGTTTGCTAATGAAAGGTCTTGATGGGTGTGTGCATGTCTGCTGAGGACAAAACATCTGGAGAAGGAACATGTTCAAGCAGGCATCGACAGAAACGATCAAGCAGATACGCTCTTTATATATGTTTATCTTAATAAAAACTTGTGTCAGGATCATAGATGATCATTCTGATCATAGACAAAATGAGGTCAGTACACTAACTTGTAATTTATCTTGTGTCTTTTCTCACCTTCAGAGAATAAATAAAGTGTAACTTATCTGTAATTCTACAGATGCAGATTATACAGATGATTCTCCATTTTGATTGGTTAGAAGGTGTTAATGATTACAGCAGCTTTGACCGTACTGCCTACAATGTTTATAATAATGTGCTCATTATAATAGCGTTTCTAAAGTAACAACTCATTCACAAACATTGTGGTGAAGCTTTCTACAAGGAAAGGTTTATTTAGCAATTATGGAAGGAGTCTCCAGTGTTAGTGCTTTGTAACAGCCACACAGGAAAGTTCGACACAGGAAAGTCTTCAGGATGGAGGGCTTTGTGCTTTGAGGTTCCTCGGCAAAAAGGCAAACTGTTTTGGCTTATTAAAGAAAGAGAAATAAAAAGTAAGGCTGGTGTGGATATGACTGGTTATAGCGTCATTTAACATAAATGATACCAGGAACTTTCATGGATGTTCCATAACATTAAAAGTAACTATAATAAAAAAGTATGAATAAAAATTGTGACGTCATTCTTTAATAAACAAACAAAAAAAAATATTAGCTTTGGTAAATGCTGTGGAATAGATGCTGTGAATTAAAACCCAATGGGGTGTGGTCTTATAGGAAAGTAATCAATGACTTAATTATTTAACTGCTGTATAATTAGTAAATGAATGAAATTGAAAGTAAACAAAATACAGTACATACATTAAATACTAAATCATGTATGAAACATAAAGAAAAACAATAAAGCCAAAATATATTTTGTGGTATTTATTCCTAGGTCAAGGAAATACATTTAAATATGAAGGCATAATTGTCAACCAGGTCAACTCGTTAGGAAAAAGACTCAATTTTTAATCAGTCGAGTGCAAAAGTTTGTATACCCGTAGGACAAGATATAAAAAGACAACAAATTTTAATTCATAGCAAATAAATATTCAGATAGTGTAAGATAAAATATTAACAGTGAAAACATACAAAATTATACCAGTTAAAAATGTACACTGTCCTTTGTGAATATGATATAAATATTCTTTAATAAATTTGATGTTTTCTCTATCTTTTATATCCCCGAATCAGCTTTTGGATCCACTCAGAAGTGGATGTAGTATGGAACTTTTCTAGATAAATAGTAAAATAATTTTAATTTTTCCTCATTTTTCCTCCAAAGCCATGAGGGGATGCAAACTTTTGCACTCGACTGATATGAACAAAAAAACATTCTCAAAAAAAAAAAAAACTGTTGCATAAAAGCTTTGCATCATATAATGCCGTTTTAAAACAAACAACACAAATCACTGCATCAGTCATTATTATTTGGCAATGGACATAAACATCGCTTTCAGAATAGAATATACATGAATAGAATCTTTAAAAAGATTCATATCAGATATCAAGTTAAGTTTTATACTTAAACAGTCAAAAACAAAAGATTTGATAATTGCATACAGAATAAAGCAGAACTTTGCTTAGTGTCCTTTATCCATTTTCCACTCTAAGGTCAGCCTTCCAGTTGATTTATTCAAAGTAAGCATGTCAACGTAATATCAAAATAATTCATCACCAGTTTACGATACCAATGTTCTCAAAAATATGCAACTACTCCCCTTTCCACTAGTAATAAAATCATTTAAAAGGTAACAAACTGATTCTACCACCGGTATATCATACCTGAAACATCTCGTCCTGCTTTTACAATTTACAATGTGAACATTCCTTTTTCTAAATATCAATTTGTACCTTTTTAACTACCATACACATCATCTTCATAAATTACAAGCACCAAACACTTTCCCCTTTCTCCTAAATCCAATGAGAAGACATTAAACCAAAAGGTGAGCGTAAGTTTTCACATCATTAATAAATACGAACACAAACAATCTTTGATAGCTAAACCTCTCTAGTTTCAAAGATCTTCCGCTTCGAGATGCCCTCAGGGACTGTGCACTAGATCACCGTGAAAGAAAAATAATCACACAACGTCGCCTCTTCGCGTCTACACTTTGATTCTCTCTCTCCAAACACATTAGTCTTAACCATACGAAACTTAATATTCATAATAAAATAAGCACATTTACAGGAACTGGCACGTTTTCACATATAAGGCATTTATTTTCTCTCTGAAGCTTAACTGAAACATCTGTATAAACATTTAAAACAACGGCGAAATGATACGGGGTTACTGCCAGAAATCCAAACCGCTCAGGCTTGGACGCAATTCCAGTCCAGGACTGCTGTTTGTGGCTGGTGTTGCAGACATCTGACGATTGGGATGGATTTTATATCTCAGAGAGAAATCAACATCATAGGCAGGGAGATAAAGAAGATTTCCTTCAACACAGTTTTACATTTGAAAGAAAATATTTGAAAATATTAAAAATGTTCTATATTTTAAAGGTGCGACTTTATATTACGTGTCCTTAAGTACTTGATGATGTACTTAAAGCCGCCCTAAGTTGCCCGTGGCATGGTCTGAGTATTTCAGAAAGTGCGGTATTTCACAACCGTCTATACACTTTGAACAGAACGGCCACAACTGTGGTGAGCAGAAAAGCATCTCAGAACACAGCACATCAAACATTGAGGGAAATGAGCTACAACATCGGGTTCCGAACAGGAATCTGAGGCTACAGTGGGCACGGCTTCACCGAAAGTGGAACCTAACGTGGCCGCCTCCAGGCTCTACGTGTTAGGTGTTCTGAGATGCTTTTCTGCTCACCACGGTTGTAAAGAGTGGTTATTTAATTTACCATAAACTTCCTGTTACTTTAAACTGGTCTGGCCATTCTTTTCTTACCTCTCCTCTTACATGACTGGCTGACTGGATAACTGCATGAATGAGCAGACGTACAGGTGTTCCTAATAAAGTGGCCGGTGAGTGTGTATTCAATCTCCTGTGTCCAAACATTTTACTGTCTTATTACGTTGAAGTAAATAAATCTAATACACATACTTCAATGTAATAATTTGCACTTACATAAAGTCTTAGATAATTATTTATATAATACTTAAGGACACTTAATATAAAGCGGGGCGCTTTAAACAGTCTAACACTCTCCCACCGTTACAGGAATCCCAGCTCAGGCCGTAAGTGTCAGGGCTATGAAATATTTACAAACACACTCGCATGAAACGCCCTCACGCACAGGCCGCGTTCACTCCATGAACTCTTACCCATGTGCTTATACGAGACAGGATCTGTTTTATCTCTGACAGCACCAGCAAATGGCTGCTTGTGAAACTCCAGACAGCTCAGCTGGCAGAGAGGAAGCTGGAACCGTTCACTCTGTCCAGAACCACTGCCTCGCACCATCAGTCCTTAAAATAGTTAGCGCTAATCGTTTTCTACATCTCGCTCCCTGTTTCTGTTCCGTTGCTGCATTGGAAATTTCGATCTTGTCTGTCATTTCAAATGTGTCTGTCACCCAGTGAAGAAAAACGGTGTCACTTTATGTTTTGAGCTCACAGTCTAATCACTCCTTGTCGTTTCTGACAAACCCCCAGCTCATCTGTGAGTCATCCATGAGCTCACATGAGCTGCTTTAACCGGACATATGATGCAAACAGGTCTCAGCCCTAAAGGTCCGTCCTGTTCATCACATCAGCTCTCGTTCATGACTGCATTATATAATGACATGAAGCGTCAGTGCAGTATGGTTTTTCTCTAAACAGACGGGCGTGTGTCGTTCTGTTTACTAATCCTCAGTAATGTATTAAAACGGCTTGGGAGCTTTGGGGGAAAAAAAAAAACACCATTTTATGATATTGCTGTCTGCTAATGAAAAGTTCACTCTCTTTACACATACACTTTTACTTAGATATAACTGCCACCACTGTCTAAATTAATGATGTGACGTCATTTCTATTCCTATTTAGAATTCATATATAGTAGGGAGATACAGTCTGGATGGCAGATCAGGCCTGAAAAATTGGCAAAAACAATGTAGTGTATCCAAACTGGCCATCTGCTTCCACTCAGCAGGTTGGTTTGGTGGCTCTGCGCTTTCACTTTTGGGGTTTTTTGGTGCAGCCACATTGAACGTGGAGATTCTGGCCACACTGCCAGCAGCAGAAATGCTCCTTATGCCAGGCCTGGCCACTTTCCTGATGACATGTCTCTGAGAAGATCAGCTACATGAGTGCGAGAGAAAAGGGAGGACATGGGTTAGCGCTTCATATTTTTTCTCAGATTTCTAATCTAAGGTTAAAGGTCTTCAAGGCCCACTGTCCTTATCTTAATCTGCAACATCTGCAAAAACAAGACAGCCTGTCTTATAATGATAAAAAAATTGGAGTCAAATGGTAAAGGCCTAAGAGCTTCTCATTCCAGCCCAAATATGGTGACGAAAACTTAACAAATTAAAAATTCCTCACTTTTAGTTGCTTGTATAAAAGTGTTTTCAGGCTCGTAACAATCCTATCACTTCAAATTATATCTTAGAAAAGTACAGTGTTGCTTTGGAATAAACTTGTTGCTTTGGAAATTTCTTTATTTAAGGCTTCCGTTCTCATACTAGAGATTAATCGGAACAGACGCGCTCAGCTGGCTCCCATTTCCTAAAATGGCATAAAGTCAAAAGCATGTATAGATTGAAAGGAAGTGAGGTCGATTTGGGAGGAAGAGGGAGGTTTTTCATTGTTTTTTTTTTTTGCAAATGCAATTCACCTCACAGGCAGCAGGGGGTTCTAAAAAAAATTACAAACTGCTCCTTTAATTGTTCTTTCCAAACACATAAATAACTGTGTTTTAGGGGAATTATATTATATATTTTAAGCATTTTCAAATCAAATAACTGTACTAGTAGTCTTCAAATCAAAAACACATTGTTACCTTTTATTTTTAAATATGGCCATATATAGCAATAATCACAATATCACTAAAATTAAGTGACATAACCCCAGCACTGTATTATGAGTAAATACTGCTATCGTTAAAGCCAACATTAGTGTGATTACATTTCTAATCTGTGTGAGAGAAAGTGATTACCTCATCGCAGCCTGGACAGCGTGGCTTCAGACTCTGGCAGTAATGCCGTCCACATAGCAGTGTCTCTTTCCTCCAGAAGTACACCAGATCAACCAGCGCCTCGCCACACTCCGCGCACACAAAGCAGGTTGGGTGCCAGAGCCGCTCGTATCCCGCTCTCTCTGCGTACACGACGGGACTGTCCAGAGCTGCCAACTGCCCACAACCGCTACAGTGCTGCAGAGGGGGAAAAAAAGAAAAGAAAAGAGATAAATAGCTTAAATGGCTTAAAACTGCAACTAGAAAATAGGTGTACATGTAAAACGTGAGAACATATAAGTAAATAAAATATACAGAGCAGCAGCCCAGGAAGAGCACAGAAGAAAATACAAATGAAAGAATGAAATAATGGTTCATGGGTTAATCAGCATTATTTCTATTCAACAGTCCCACTTGGCTCTGTAGAAGTGCTGTTAATCTGTATGTTTAAAAGGTTAAATTAAGTCCTCTTTCCAAATTTCCTGGGAGATAATCAAAGCCACATTGTCAGGCTAAAATCCCACAGGCCCCAAACAGAGCATTCCTGTTATGATAAAAACACAAATCAAGCACAGATGTTCTTCTAGATTTAATTATTTTCAGATCCGAAATGACCCTCCTCCCTAAAACAATCCTTCCTCAAATAAAAGTACGAGGGAGGAAGATTAGAACAAAGGCTTTAGGCACTGGTGAGGTTTTATTTATATAAAATATATGACAAATTAACGGAAACCTGATATTTCTGTTACGCTGTGGGGAGAATTTATATTTCTATGGTCCACTTATCCCCTTAGGCCTGGTTTATACTTCTGCGTTAATGTGCATTTGCTTTTTGAGACACAGTGAGGGGGTTTATGGGATTTATGTGGGGGGGTTTATGTGGGGTGCAGACACATTTTGACACTCTTGTATGTGGTCCTCCAATGAGCTAACTGTGTGTCGTGTGTATGTACAGCTCTGTGCATGAACCGGCCTTCAGGTGAGCACTGGTTGGTTGGCGGTGGATGTGGCTGGATGCATATCCAGAAACATTGTGATGAAACTATCCGGCGGGTTTAATCAAGGCTTTTAGAGTAATATTGTTCCATATAGATCTATAATAATATTTGAAAGAGTAGTGTTTAAACAGTAAAACAATAAAATAGTGGTCAACAATAAATTTCCCTTATCACATCCAGTACTTTCAGTCTTTTAGAGTTTGGCGATGTGCTTGAGTTCACACAACCAAAGTGTATCATGTTTGATTTGTGCTTCACACATGGGGAAATGATTATTGTATAATGGACTTGTTTACAGAAAAACAGAAAATATCATCCAAAAAAAAAAAATTATATTGTGCCGTGTGAATGTAAAGTTCTTTAATACCAACTGTAGCTCATTATGAAGGCCAATTTAATCCTGCAGGATCACACACTTTACTACCTTTCCCTTTTAACCCATCTCAACTCAAAATCTAAAGCAGCCATCATTTTGTGATTGACTGAATTGTGGATTTAAACTAGTTAAACTGAAATGCTCAAATACAAGAGCCGCATGATGCTGCTGAATACACAAGTGAAAACACTTCCGAAATGATTTCAGTGAGAATAACTGATCACACAAGGTTTCTTTTTTCACTACAACACAAAGTTACACCCATAGTTGCCTACTACTTATTATTACTACTGTGAAACATGGAACTCTCCTTCACTTTTTCGGCATCCAAGACTGTTTTCTGTTTCTCACTCTTTCATAATTCTGTACACTGACTCATGCAGTACTGCCCCCTAGTGGACCTGCCCACGTTACGCCCTGTGTGAGATGCACACTCTGAGAAGCATAACTCAGCCTTTTGAGGAAAGGGGCACTGCAAATCATAGTTTGTCAGACTGATCACCTTTATCCTATGATGAAATATTTTTTTATCCTGATGTGAGTGATCTCTTCCAGGATGACCCCGCCCACATCCACAGGGCACAGGGGCTCACTGAATGGTTTGATGAGGATGAAAATGAGGCAAGTCATATGTTACAGCCTTCGCAGTCACCAGATCTCAACCATCCAGTACAGTTCCACAGATTTGCAGCTGTGCATTGAAGCTGTTCTGGTGGCTTGTGGTGAGTCAACACAATCACTGAATCGCACTCAGTGTCAGTTCTGGCATAACACTCCAACTAGCAGCTCAGCTGGCTTTTTGAACAAGTGTGCACTTGCTGATTGGCTTTTCGTGAGAAAAGACTGGCTCAGGATCCTGAAATCTCAGATTTCTATTTTTTTAACAAAAAAAAAGCTTTGTGCAAAAAACACTTGGCAATTTCTGGAAATCCAAGAGTAGCAGTGCTCTCTTATAGTCAGAACCTCAGAGAGCCCCCACACCTCTGCCTTCATGTACATCAAATGAGACTGATCAAAGACAAAATCAGGGTGACAAGACTGAACCCGCACTCGTTCATCCAGTATGCCGTTTGCATGTGTTTTGAATAACAGTTGATCTACACAGGAAACTTCAATTAACCTTAAACGTTTTATTTGTTCACTCCATCATAAAACATGACCTCACAGACATGTAATTCCCTAAAGCAAAGAATCTGGGCATATGCAGGAAATGAACAGGAATGCCATGTAGCATTTTAGATCCGAAAGAAAGAACCACTGAGATTTTTACAGGCCTATAAATGTGCCCTAGCACAGCAAACCTAAGACCCACACTAATTTAGACAAGAACTGTAAATGGTAAATCACCGTCCTCCGTCTGTGCCAAAAAAACAAAAAAAACTTTTAAGAGACATTCTGTTCTCTTTATTCATTCAACTCAGTCATGTTTAATGAACCCTAAGCACTGTAAAGATCAAACTGTAGATCACTTTAGGTGCAGACTTTGGGCATGCTCTGCTGTTCTAAGCTAATACTCCTAAGCTAGAGCAGTAGCTTAGTGATTGTATGCTAAATCTTGGCAAATAAATCTCAGTTTTAGGCTAAATTAACGCCTCAAAATTTACAGTTCAAATCCCGGGACTGTCATTAAAATCAGTGGTGGGTACTTGAGCAACTGTACACACACCCAACTACGCAGCTGTATTCTTGGATCATATCCTATATCAATTATAAGGCACAATGTCTGCCAGAACATGCTGAGCAAATCCTATTTTGGAATAAAAAAAAAATATTGAGAAGTAGAGCAATAAAGAAGGATGATTATGTCACCAAGTCCTTATGCATTAGTCATGAACACTGAGATAAAAATCTGGGTTAAGCTAGTTCCAGGCTAGGCCTGCATTTTTGTAATAGGATTTCAACAATTAGGGATGGTGGACTTATTTGCATCAGTTCTCTGGGCACTATTTAGAAGTCAATCTTTCTCTAAAACAGAAGATTTGCTTACTCAGCAGCAGGCTTCTTAGCATAAGACACGCTAACACAGAATTTTCCGTCATTTAGCTGTGGAGTAACATTTAGTTTATATACAAGTAAATGCAAAACAGGTGGCAAGTTAGTGTGCTTCTACACTCTATACACTAACATCCTGGCATGGTCAACCTGGCTTCATGTTCTGTTTTGTTTTACTTTCTTCACTATGCTAAGAAGAGTGTGTTAAACGAAATAGCTGTTAGCAAACCAAGACAAGACCAGTTTGCTTCAACTAGCATGGAAGTGTGTCAGCTTCATATAACGTAGAAGTGCTAAGTGGATAATCAGCCAACTACATATCACAGCAAAGGTCTAGTCCACGGTTTAAACTAATTTTAAAATATAAAGTTTGTTAACTGACTTCAGGCTCCACGTCAGAGCACTGCTACTTCTTTCACATGATTATATTACATGTTTTTTTTTTCCTCTAGTATGTGGCCTTGAGGTACAACACAAGCTTTGCATTCAGAATGACAGCCTAGCCATTCTTTCATTGTTTCTGTATTAAAGTGTCTAGCTACATACATATTTTAATTCCCAGAGCACCATAGTAAATGGCATAAGTCAAGTCCTGATCACAGGGCTGTGAAAAACACTGGCTGTAAATGTTCTTGGAATGTCTTGGGATGCTGACACTAGACATTTAATGAGAGAGAGAGAGAGAGAGAGAGAGAGAGAGATTGATGAAGATAAATGATAAATGTTGGGAAACTTGCTGTCCAAGAATCTTGAACAAATTAAGAGTTTTCCAGCCTTTCCAAAGCGAAGAACTTGCATTTGTTTTTCCTACTTGGCACAAATGAAAAAATGAAAGAAACTGTCTGCAAATGTGTATGTGTGTGTGAATATCAGTCAAACTTACATATTCACTCTTCTTGCCGTTCTCTTCCAGTGTGCCGTTGGTGGTGGGCTCAGGGTTTGGCTGTTCTTTCCCATCCTTCTGTTTTCCACCGTTGTCTTTGGACATTCCTCCTTCTCCTGGCAGCGCTACCTCCCCCACTCCCAACGCCTCCTCCTTATAACTTTTTAAAAACTGAGCCATGGCCTTGACTTCAGCCTCTGACAAGCTGTGACACTGTGACGGGTCCTGATCGTAAGCAGGGAGCTGCCTCATCAACTGCCTGCGCCTGTACAGCGCCCCCTCCGTGCCCGCCATGGGCCGCCTTTCCTCTGGCAGAAGCTCCATATACTGCATGGCCTGGTGCGCAAACAAAAAATATGATGAATTAAGCTACAATTAAAATTAAAATGGCGAGCTCATGAAAAACTCATCATCTTTCAATTCTGGATTTGTAAAAGCCCAACGAAGCAAGTCCTACAGAACTCCCATAAGATCAAGCTAGTAATATTAGCCAGTAATGTTAACATTTACACATCATTAACATTCCCGAAAGGAGGCCTAATATGAAAAGTTTTAGACAGGCTAGCTATTCATACAGGAGAACCAGTGGCCCTTCTTTCCCTGTTCTCTCTCTCCAAACCACCCAGGCTCACGGTAACACTGCCTCATTGTTAAACCCTCATTAAGTTTGCATTCAACAGCAGAAATTTTATATAAACTTTAAGAGCCATTAAACAGCCATTATATGACAAATAAAAAAATCAACTTCTTGGTAGTCCCAAGATTTTGAAAAAAAAAAAAGTTTCAACGGCCAAATATGGAAACTTGAGGAAGCCCAGGACAGCCACTCTACCTTTTCTGTTCTGTAACATGGTCATACAAATCTTTCACTGTGTCTAAAAAAAATCTTATATATAAATTGACAAAGGCAAATGATGAGTTGAGCAAAATCCAGCCTGAAGAGAACTCGGAGGAGGAGGAGAGGAGGAGAGGAGTTTGACTGTCACAAATCCCCACTCTCAGTGTGAATTGTGCTTTTGTTTTTCATTCTCTATGTGCTGTTGCTTATTTTATGACCATGTGCCTTTGTTTTGGTTCCAGTCCTGTCCTTTCCCCTGTCTTATCATTGGTTTGCTTCCCTTATGTTTGCACCTGTTCTGTGTTCAGCTCTTAATTAGTTCAGTTATTTATACCCGGTTGTCTCCTTTCCTCTTTGCGAAGTCTTGCCAATCGTATTGTGCATTTCTGATCATTTTTTGATATTGCCTACATGTGTGTGGACCCCTGCATTAAACTTTAACTGCGGTTCTTGAATTGCCTATAATAAACCCCACACTGAGTATACACACTTGTGTCATGCCTCTAACTGCAGGATACATTGATGAATGGGAGGTTTAATTTTTCTACCAATATTATGCCATGTGATTGATTTTCATTTTCATTCTCCTCCTTACAATCTAAGTATGGTCACCCAATGCATAATTAGACAAGAACAGTTGGGTACAATCTAGGTTAAACTAGTTCCATGCTAGTTCAGTAATCTCTTACAAAGAACAGTTGGACAAAAAATTGTTGAGTAAACAAAAAAAATTACAATTCATTCATTTAAGTATCCCTTGCCACTAGGTAAAAACCATTATTTATCTAAGAGAAGCAAACTTTGCTTACTCAGCAGCAGGCTTTTTAGCATAGTACATGCCAACAGATTGCTATGTGGCCTAGCTGTGGAGGAACACTTTAGTAGAGGAAATTTAGCAGTTGCCTCAAAATAAGTGGATAATTTGCATCCCTTTAGCCAGTTGGACATCCACAAACATTTGGTTTCTATATGTTAATTCAAAACAGGTGGCAATTCACTGTGCTTTTCTACGCTTTATGCTAAACTCCTGAGACCTTGGCCTGTGCCACAGTTGTCCTCTGGCATCGTAAACTTCTAAGGCCGCCTTTAAAGCAACCACAAATATTCCTGAACCCACTAAAAGAAAACATGCCCACTCTGTATAGAGACTGTTTAAAAAGAACAATAGTGCTACAGTTCTTTACTGCCTTTAAGTACTTTAGAAGACAGCTGTAACGAACTTGGAGAGACAATCCTAATTACTGCAACACAAGCCACGGCACAGCATGAAGTAAGACAAAAGTCACCCTTTAGCAGTCATTAAGGCAGGCCTGGTTCAAATTCGCACTCTTTAAACCATTGGAAAAACATGTTGATAGAACTTTTGGTCCTGTATAGACCCTCTCATCTGTCTTGAATAGGCAAACCATAATTCCAAGGGCCACTGCAGTGAACTTGACAAACTCACTCTAGAGAAAAAAGTACCCTAATACACACTGGGTTTCAGGAAAAGACAGGGGTACTTAGATGGCTGAAAAAACAGTCGGCCATTCCCCGAGAGATGAAAGTTCTTTGCTTCGGCACACAGCGGACACGCTTCCTGGCAGGCCAGAGCGGAATAGTAAAGCTGAAGGCTTATTTCCAGATCTCCACCCCACCCAGCAACAAAAACCACATACGCTGCCTCTGGCAGGACTAATCACTGCATGAAAGTCAAGTGGAACACCAGAGGAGTCTGGCCAGGGCAAATTAGAGATCTGTATAAGAATAGGTACAGTGACAGCCAGCAATTGCGATAGAGAAAAGGTCAGGCTCATTCCTGCTTCTTAGAGTGCCAGATTATAGCACTGATCAGCAGATATCATTCTGTTCCCCTGATACCAAACAACTACCATTCATTCTTGTCTGGTGATACCAAACAACTGCTTCTACAGCCAGAGGATGAAGTATTTAAGGGTTCACTGCAAATAGTTGCAGCTTCAGATATCAGATACACACTATTAGATTTCTTCCTTTGACTGATGAGATGTAGGAACTTGAAAAGACCGGATAATCACATTAATGCAATCTCTTGGAACACAATGAGGTTTATTTTCCACCCACGTTCTTGACATTAATATCAATGATTCTTCTTTTAATCCTCTTTGCAATGCTTTTACTATGAACTCCAAAAGAAAGGTTCATGTTTACCAGGAGCACCAGAGTAAAAAGAAGCCTAAATCTATGAGTGCTTTCAAATGAGGTTAGTGTTGGTCTTGTGGAAACACAATATGAAGTCCAAAGTATGAATGTACCAAGATTTCTGCCAATCATAAGGCTCATCTTTCCCATACAGATTTTATTAAAACTATGTGGCTATGCTTGAATGGTCTCTTTGAGTCTGTGCAACCTAATCATATAACTTGGCAGATTCATACACTCATATAAAAGAGTTCCTCAAGGGTTCTTTGGCTAGTTAACGCTTCTTAGATTTCTAAAAGGGTTTGACTCAGAGCCCTCTCTGCTACATATCTAGGTTCTCTCCACTCTCACTTGGTGTAACTCTTAATCTGTATCAGTATGAAACATTCTGGTGATTTCTCACCAGTTTTTGAGTCAGGCCAGGTGGGGCCCAGTCATAGGTGATGGTGTTGAAGGTGGGGTCCTTGCGAGACACCACAGGGTTGGTGATGATCATGCGGTTGCGTTTGTAGACCCTCAGGCCATCTCCACCTTTCACTTTGGCAGTCAGGTGGGCGTACTTGGAGTTTGCCAACAATCGGCCCATTTTATAGTCATCCTCAAGGTCCGAGCTGGGTGCGTGGTCTTCTTGGCTGCAGTGACACTGAGTGCAAGCTTTTCTAAAGGAAGACAAATATGGAAATTGTTAGTATTGCAACAAAAACGCATGTGAACATGTGACTGCTGAGAAAACAGAAATCTACTCGGGCTCTTTGGTTTGATAATGGATGTTTAGAAAAAAAATCAGTCATGATTTGTTGCTGTGAATTCCTATTTCATGGGCCTGGAAAGTACACTACTATCATGGACCAATCAACAAAATGCGTTTTAATTGTGAACAGCTTACATAATGTGCACTTAGCAGAGCTCAGTGTATATCACATCAAGTGCAAAGCCCTTTTAAAAACAATACAGCAAGCTTCAACTCGTCTGCCTATTTGCTGCAAATCATCTTCAAGCTCAAGGAAATGTAAACAGAGACGCCCACAATGGCTAGCAACACGCTTGTGGTGAAGCAAGCGGAGCATTCCCCAAACATCAAGGGAAAAAGAGAATGGAGGGTTAGGGAGCCATGTCCTCATTTTCTTTACGTTTTTAGCAGAGAGAATAAATCACCTCCAGGAATGTGGCTGGAATCCAGAGCAGATCCCTTTACATGTCAGACACGCCGCACCCCTTCCCGCTGGCGGCTGCCCCACAGACATCTGGGAGAAAAAAGACAGAGGCAAAAAAAGAGAGCGAGAAGAAGAGAGTGAGTATTCAGAGAATAAAGAGAAGGGTGTTCAGTGAGCATAGACTTTCAGGGTCTCTATCACTGGCATTAAGATTATGGAGATACTGATATTAATCAGACTTTAATCATGGTTAATCAGACTTTTGAATATTTAGCTCACCTTTTTATGGTGTACATATTAATTCTCCACATATAAACTGAAATAATCAATGTCATCAGTTTGAATTAAAAGATGAGCTCCATCTTTTATATGACACTTTTTTCTTCTATGAATGTTATGAGTTATGAGAGTGTGGAAAGAGAGCCTATAACCACTGGTGTTTCCTCTGAGTAGAAGAGGGTAATAATTTTCCACCACAATATGTTTAGAAAATCTAAATAGCAGACATAATGGGGAGCTCTATATTTCTTTCACACTCTCCATGCAGCAGTTTCTTTGTACAGTGCTAGTTTAATTCCAGTCTGAGTAAACCGCCAATATGCAGACCTTTATAAGCTGTTGTAATGGCAATGTAGACTTCGGTTTGATGGACCTTAAAGGAGCAGTTTGTAATTTTTAGAGCCATCAGTTGCCTGCAAGGTGAGCTACAATTGCAATGAAAACCTTACCATTTCGCCCAACCAACTTCACCCTGTACATATGAAACTACATATGCCTTATAGATGATGTTCAGGCTCATTTCAGGGCCAGAAAATGCAATGCAAACCAAAACCTAAAACAAAGAATATAACAATGCAGCACAGCAAATCACAAATGGTATCACGGTATGTTTGGAATTCCATGATTATTATGGGTACACTTCTAAAGATTACAAACTGCACCTTTAATAACAATGCCCCGACATAGAAATGCCATAACACAAATTCACACTGGTGCAGACATACACACAGAATGTGTCTCAAAAGGAAAACAGTCATAACATGCTGACACACACTGTGTGTCTCCCATGACTGTGTCTGTGTGTATTAGCCAGCCAGTAAGGAATGGCTAAAGTACCCAAATGTGGTACAAGTACACACTTGTCCCATTCACCTCTACAAAGGTAATTACATGATCTACAGCACACGTCTCTGAGAACTATACAACTTCTCTGGAACCCTATGCCATGTCTCACTTTTCCTGCATTTTAAACCAGTGTTCATTGACTCTGGTCTTAAAAGGTCCAGTAGAGTTTACTGATTTCTCCGCTCAGAGAAAGATCTCTTAATACTTGGTGTAGTATGTGTGTTAGGGCAGGGTAATCAGTAAACTGGGCTGGACTCAAGCACTGCATGACTGGAGTTGATGACCCGTGCCCCAAACAAACAGCTTTTTCCACAGATTACAAAATCAGGCCTTAAGGGTGTTTACTTGTAAATAGGACCTATCCCAGTGGCTCTCAAGAGCGATAATGCAAGACTTATCCAATGTGAAATGGTGGAGAAACAATGTTCATCAAACAATGTTCATCCATGTTTCTCTAGCAATATTAACCTTGCAGCATCAGTGCAAATCTAAAAGACTCTAAACATGTCTTGGCTGATTGAATAAATTTTGGGATAAGTGGGGAATTTTGTACATTTTTGCCCAAACACTTCCTTTATGGGTCTCGCTCAGCACTGACACTCTGGCAGTCCTCGGAATTGAACTCACAACGTTCTTGTTATAAGCAGTGACCCTTAACTGCTAAGCTACGCCAAAAATAGAACCTATGTGCTAGAATGACACTCCATTGTCCGGAAAAGGCAAGTATGTGAGAGGACAGGTATGAGAGATGTAATGAGGACATGGGAATGGGAGATATGTAGCGACAGCAGCTTAGAACACTGTCTCTCTCAGAGTCCATTTGTCAAATGGTCACTCAGTCAACACGGACAAAAGCCCACAGTCAACACATCACACCATAGCTATAAGATTTACACTGCAGAGACTGCGACTTAAGCCATGTGATGAAGTGTCAGGTAAAAAAAAACATAACATCAAAAATAGAAAGTGAACAAAACAACACTGCTTGTAACCATGGCACTAAAGCCTCAAAAAGGCAGACATATTTATCTCATGATTCCAGCATCCTCATGTAACAAGTCAGTGTTACTAACTCGTATTGTACCCCCTCGACATACTTTGAGCCCCTGACATCGACTAACGAGTGACTCCTGAATAGTTATGTTGTTTAGATCAGAGGTTCACGTTTCCACTAAAGTACACAGGTCAAGTGGCCATTCATCACCCAGAAGTACAACAAAGAAGCTAAATGACTCCTGACTCAATCTCTGTATACAAAATAATCCAATAACAAAGTCATTAGTCATTGCTCACAAATGCAATTTATAAAGTCCGGAATGAACCTCACAAACAATACTCCATGCAGGCAATTCATTCATACTGAATGTGTCATTTAAATAAAAGCCAAACACTTGTCCATCACTAGTCACGCTGTTAACTTCCTTTAAAAATTACATCCCAATTTTAATAACTGAAGGTTTATCATCTAAATGCACTTGCAACATTCATTTATCAATTCACGGATATTCTGAACAATAGGACCAGTGCTACAATTTGTTCATACTGCATAAAGGTCAAGGTCAGAAAATTACAGCAGGGCAATATCACAACTTCATCATACACTTTAGTGTTTTAGATTCATAATTATTTATCTGTAAATAGCAATGTTTTCTTTTTTGTTGATATTATACATACACTGCATGCCTGACAACGTCGGGGCATGCTCCTAATGAGACGACGGATGGTGTCCAATTTCAATTTTCAATTTTCAATTTTATTTGTATAGCGCTTTTAACAATGGACATTGTCTCAAAGCAGCTTTACAGAACATAAGAAACAGAAAAACATGCAAACAAACAAAATGTCCTGGGGTATTTCCTCCCAGATCTGGACCAGGGCATCACTGAGCTCCTGGACAGTCTGAGGTGCAACCTGGCGGCGCCGGATGGACCGAAACATAATGTCCCAGAGGTGTTCTATTGGATTTAGGTCAGGCGAGCGTGGGGGCCATTCAATGGTATCAATTCCTTCATCCTCTAGGTACTGCCTGCATACTCTCGCCACATGAGGCCGGGCATTGTCATGCACCAGGAGGAACCCAAGACCCACTGCACCAGCGTAAGGTCTGACAGTGGGTCCAAGGATTTCATCCCGATACCTAATGGCAGTCAGGGTGCCATTGTCTAGCCTGTAGAAGTCTGTGTGTCCCTCCATGTATATGCCTCCCCAGACCAACACTGACCCACCACCAAACCGGTCATGCTGAACGATGTTACAGGCAGCATAACTCCTTGCACAAAGGAGCAGACACCGGTCCTGCTGATGGGTTAAGGACCTTCTACGGCCCTGTCCAGCTCTCTTAGAGTAACTGCCTGTCTCCTGGAATCTCCTCCATGCTCTTGAGACTGTGCTGGGAGACACAGCAAACCTTCTGGCAATGGCACGTATTGATGTGCCATCCCGGAGGAGTTGGACTGCCAGTGCAACCTCTGTAGTGCTACCAGAAGTGACACTGACCCTAGCCAAATGCAAAACTAGTGAAAAACAGTCAGAAAAGATGAGTAGGGAAAAAAATGACAGTGGCCTCCACCTGTAAAACCATTCCTGTTTTGGGGGTTGTCTCATTGTTGCTCATCTAGTGCACCTGTTGTTAATTTCATTAACACCAAAGCATCAGAAACTGATTAACAACCCCCTCTGATACTTAACTGACCAGGAGTTTAATTGACTTGATGCTATACTCTGATTAAAAAGTGTTCCTTTAATTTTTTTGAGCAGTGTATTTCTTAGCAGAACCTGGATCCAAGTAAAAACCCTCCTCCATCTTCAATTTGTCAACTCTTCATGCAAGCATAAATTTTCTTATTTAGGTCTTCCAACACACAATTAAGCCATATCCCAAATGTCTCCATATTTACTTTATAGTAAACTATGCCATAAATAAAAGGCCTTTATGCAGACCCCAAAGATTATATAGCCACGAATTTAAGAAATGTGTCTTTCAATAGACTTTTAGTTGACTAAAAGTAGAACATTTAACTTTGCATATGTAAATATCAAAATCCAAATAGTATTAGAACATTGAAATTCATTCTGCCAACCACAGGCGCTTGTATCTCAAATGTTCCACATACAGTTCAGCCATAAACCGCTCAATATCCACTGTTAAAGCCGCAGTGTGTGCATGGCAAACAGTCTGCTAACAGACGAATGTTGTTCCAGACAGTACAAAATTAAACAGAGAGAAAGCCTGAGTCAGAAGGTTGATGCTTTAGTCTAAGAGAAGTCATGCTGAAGCCCAGAGCGCTTTCAGAGAGTGGAAAGCACACAAATATGGAGATTAATGGGATATGAGCAACAAGCCGAATGATGCAGGAGAATTAGCAAATCATTGACTTAAAAAAACAAAAATGGAAATAGATCATAATCCAAAATACCTCAAACATAAATGTAAAAAAAAACACACTAAAAAATACTAAAACAGAAAAATGTACCAAAACAAAGTAGAGCATTTTGTATTTTGAAGACCCAGAAATATATTCTGTAAAGGCAACATGACATAACCCACTTTAAACTGAAAGTAACGTTAGCTGGTGATTGATAGCTAAAACTAATACTAGCCATAGTACTTCCTTCAGAAACCACATAAATATTAGGGGCGTAAATTGCAAGTTTCATGACGATACAATCTAATATCGATTCTTTTAGCCAGCAATTCGATATTTGCCGATACCTCAATGACTACCACTATGCGATTTCAATTTGATCGATTCAGGGACCTGCAATCGATATTAAACAATGTGTCTATTTCACACAATCAGAAACATTTCTATTAATTCACAGATGCAACCAAAATATATTTTGAAAAATATATTGACCTTTTTTCCACTATGAAATGCTACATATTTCCTGCAAATAAGAGATGAACTTAAACTTTGACAGAAGTCCTAAATAAAGGTCCATCTTAAAAATTACACATGCATCGATGTTTACGCATTGCATCGATACATCGGATCGTTGATTATTTGATCGATACATTGACCCATAATCGATGGATTGTTACACCCCTAATAAATATCCATTCATTTATACTGTTCCCTTGGTTCTTAAATATTACAGAAGGAACTATAAAGGTTCATCTGCTGTTAGCTTAACATAGCTACAAGATCATAGCTGCTTTGCCATTGCACTAGCTAGCTGCTTTGCTAGAATCCAACATGCTAGCTATTAAAAATGCATGCTGAATAATGTATCATACATTTTCATGTAAAATCTTTTCAACGACCAGTAACAGTCATGGTAATAACATGTAATAGCATGTTTGATAGAACACATTACTAACTTTTGTTTTTATCAGTCATGGACTTTTCACAAACAGAATACGCTAATCATTAAAAGGTTGATGCTAGCATGGAGTTCCAGCTATAGAGAAGCTCTGGTGTAATGTTATTATACCAAACATAATGTTTGTATTAATCACACTCAGACAGATTTATGACTATTGTGTGCAGCTCTCTTCAGCGTCAGTACTTCTGTATTTGTATCTCCCTCTTACGTAGTTGTCCTACAGCTATTTTGCATTGTATGTGGTCTATTGTTGGAAACTTAGTTATGAAGAAGTCATGTTACTGTCAGCTCTGTTAACAACTCTGTATTTGGACTGAATCTCACATGTACCTTCCCTCCGAAAAGTAATAAAAAGCAATGCATAAATACAACATTCTACTTGTGATCACGGTGGCCACGAACTTAATTTGACCAACATCCAGAAGGAAGCTAGGCAATGAAGTTCACATTCACAGAAATGGATCCAGCAGGACTTACACATCCTGCCAGTTCATACAATCCTGCAAGTACCTTTTCAACCCTTCCTGCTGTTTCAGATTATTTCTCTTTTGTGTGTGTGTGTGTGTGTGTGTGTGTGTGTGTTTTCCCTGGACATAGTTCCAGAGCATTCTTTTGGATAGCTAGCCTACTCTGCAACTAAAAATCGACACCAATGAGCCTGCTAGCTAAATCAATCATATCTTCATATATCTTCTGTATACAGTAGACCTATTTCATATGAATAGATTTATTTTTATTACATTTTGATGCCAACAGGCTGTTCCTGAAATGCACTATTTTAATCTTGCATTTCAGATAGTTATCTAGTTACATATTTGTTAATTTGTTCCTCAGTTTAACAGTTTTGAGTTAAAAATTGATTGAGTTAGTGGTGCTCAGAGGGAAAAAAACAGCTAAGAAAATGCTAGCATTCATATTTCATTTAAAGGCTTACCAGAAGCAAAACAAAATATATGCAGAGCTAAGTGAGATAATTGATACAGAAAACTTTATACGTTTAAGGCTAGACCTATTATGTTAAAATAAACTCTTAGGACACACCCAAATATATTAAAATTGGTTTTAATCGCTTTTGTGTTTATACGACATCAATGCTGAGGTCTCCATAAAACAACATATAAAGATGAATGTTACTGTTCCCATGTTGTTGGCACCCATGAAGGAATGAGGGGTCCCCATCTCTTAAATCCCAAGTTAATTCACCATTATGCCAGCAAATAAACACTGCAAGTCCTTTCATGACCCACAATAAGGAGCTGAATAAAGCTTAAGATTCTTTAAGGCTCTTCACTGCACATGCGCTGAGCTCAGGAACTCTAAATTGGTCTGCGAAATGTGAATGCTCAGCATTTTTTTCTGCTGGAAACAGCGTCCAAACAGAAGGCTGAGACACACTGCGGTCAGTGTCCACTTTCAACTCGTCGACACACAATGAACAGGAGGAAAAAGTTGGAAAGGTGCTCCTGAAACGTAGGAAACTATTTTAATTGGCCTGTCAAGAGACGCAGGCGAAAGTAAAGTGGCCAGCACTGAATAGCCACACACCAGGAGCTACGTTAAGACTCATTAAGGTTGGCTGGACATGTAGAGCACTAGGTAGGATACAGACGTCAATTTCATACCCAATCTAGTAGAATTATACGGTATAAGGAGTAGGAAATCATTCAGTGTCCATCTGATGGCGTGTGTTAAGTCAAGTGAAAGCTGTGGAGCTGAAGCAGTTATGAATGCAGATAAATTGGAGATGTGAAATTAGGAGTCAGTGTTATTGGTATGCGTACTCTACTGCTTGTAATTTTTATTATTATCTTATTACTATATTACATAATAATTACAATTCAAGTGTGAGCCAGAAAATTATATAACACTTATATAACACAATTAAGAAATATGCACCAAAGATAGTTTTGTACCATAAATTATATATATATATATATATATATATATATATATATATATATATATATATATATATATATATATATATATATATATATATATATATATATATATATATATATATATATATATATATATATATATATATGTGTGTGTGTGTGTGTGTGTGTGTGTGTGAGAGAGTGTGTGTGTGTGTGTGTGTGTGTGTGTTATTATGGATATAGAATATACATATTGTTTATCCATCTGCCTACACTCAAAACTCTGCTTCTAGCATTTTCATCACTTTATAAAACTTCAAAAACAAACCTATTGAACTTATTGTATTTATACAACTTTTACCTTAATTAATGCTGAGAATCAAAAGTTTACTTACATTTGTAACCCTATATAACAAACTTATTTTTATTAGCTTAGATCTCATTTTTGAAGATTACATTTTTAAAACATTAAGGAAATTTGCACAGGAAAATAAAAACATATTTTTGGAAAATATCAGATTCTCACCTTCTGCATCCCAGAAATCATATCCATTTTGGTGAAATTTTAATATTTCTAAAGTCCAAACAAATTCAACGCAATGAAGCCTCGGCGCTCCAGACAGCTCTGTCTCTCCATGTGGTTCACAAAGCTCTATTTAAACTGAATGGGGTCTGCTGGGAATCCCTCGCGCACTCCGCCCACCAATCACAGCAAACAGAACGCCGGCCAGCCAATCAGTGACGCCGCCGACTTCCGGTTTTGAACTTGGGCTCCATTCTAAAATTGCATACTACCTTACTAAACAGTAAGGGAAAATAGTACGCCAGCACTGCGTCCCTAACCTTTGCTAGGCGATCCAGAGAAACTAAATCGCATTCTACTGTACTAAATAGTATGTTAAAATAGTACGCGAGCTCTGGTAACCATGGTAACCTATAGACGCTTATTATTACATACTAGTTAGTATGGTAGTAGGCTTCAGTGATAGACAGTTAGGCCAAGCCCATCCTCCAGGATGAAAAAAGAGAAAGACATGACATCAGCCGTGGCTATGAATGTACGATATAAGCGTGGAAGAATGTACGACTCACATTCTTTTGTCATCAGTTACCTCCTGAACTGAGGGGAGGATGTTTCCTGTGTTCCGACTCAACACTTTCTTTTTGCCTTTTTAGGGAAGCGGCCAGGCAGAATGCACTAAAAGCGCCTATTACAGGGGAAATGAGGCCACTTGATTTATTTTTAGTATCACAAAAATTCAAGATGAATCGGAAGTCAGCTGCAGGTTACGAGCCAGTGGTCTAGACTTCATAATAGATGAGAATTATTCAGAGGTCTGATACTCGGGTTGCCAAATTGACAAATAAACTCCAGTGATTTGCAGCTTGTCAGTGTTTATTATAAAAGTAAGGAATAAAACATATTGGGGTGTGCTGTTATAGGACAATAATCAGTGACAGGGCGGTATGATGTGTCTCAAGTTACTTTTACCACCCTGAAGTTGATTATTTTCCTATAACAACATATCTCAAAGTATGTAATTCTGTTTTGACAATAATTGTTCATTGAGTAATATGCATGCCATGCTTTTTAGCAGTTTATTGTTACATTTAATGTTGTGGAATGCCTTCAAGTTCCTGTTATTACTTAAATTATAGCGGCTATAAACAGTGAACCACTTTTCTTTCTCTCTCTCTCTCTCAAAGATATAAGACAAAAAACACAGCTTATCGCATTACAGTGAAACTGGAAAGCGTCAACTCTGTCCTGAAGACATGACTGAAAAAATACTTACTGTTACAAAATGCAGACACTGGAGACTCCTTCCAAAAATATTAAATAAACCTCTCATTACAGCTTAACCATATCAACATGGAATATACATTTTTATTCTGTTTATTATTAGCTTTAGATTATGAGAGTGAGTGAGTTGTTCTTATAGAAACGATAGCTTATGAGTACAGTATACAGGTGTACAAGAGGAAAGGTAAGTGTGATAAAAGGATGTTCAGTATGCACATCTAAATAAAAGTCTGGGATGAGTGTAGAACAGTCTTTATGATTACAGCAGCATTGCTTAGGTAGAAATCTACAGTATCCAGGTGAGATTATCACCTGACACAAAGGCAGTTAAAGGCATAAACTGGGCAAGAGGGGCCATAAGTGATGAAATGAAATTTAAAATAAGGTGCATTTAACCATAGGATAAATTTAAATTAGTAAAATTTATTCATAATTTCTGGAATAGATAGGACTTGACATGAACTGATTTTTTCTGCTTTCACTAGGACATACTTGAGTCACAATTCAATGAACAAGATGTTCAGGTTGAATTGTGAGTCATAAATTCACAGTCAAGTCACGGATCAGTATTAGTGACTCAATTGTGACTTGGGTAAGAAGTCTGAGAAAACATCAGTAGCGTAAACATGCCGAAGAAGTGAAATGATGAAGATATGATAACAAATTGTGCTTAGGAAAAAGTGACTCCTGTTGTCCAAGACATCCGGTTCATAACATCACAGTGTGTAGCTGCATAGTGAAGAATTGGTTATTTATATAAATTACGGTAAGTCACATTGTGTCCTAAACTATCATCAGTTCTCTGCCATATCCCTGAAGAACCTGATCTGTGCTTTGAGGCAGATATTTACAGAAAAGATTTTGGGTTTTGCTCCAGTGTAAATACGATTTTTTTTTTGCAGAACCATTAATGAAAAGGAAATCCTTAAACAAGATTGCAAAACTGACTTATTTTAATCCAAACCACATTTCAACAACCTACCCAATTTATTACATATGGTTAGGAATAAAAGGTGACAGTGCCGTGCTAGGAAAATAATCAAGAATAGGGTGGCGTGATGCATTATACCATTCCAAACATCATTATTTTCCAATAACAGCATCCCAATGTAAAATGTATCATTTTTTTTATTTAATAAAGTAGATCATACCTTTAATCTGTTTCTAGTTACATTTAATGTTGAGGAACATCTGCTAAACAAGTTCGTTTCCCTTTTATCACTTATGTTACAGCAGCTATAAACAGTCATTCCCTCACCAGCCTCTCTTTTTTCCACTCTTGAAGTTAACAAGACAAATAACAATAACAAGCACAGTGCAAATCCTCTGTCCTGAAGACTTCGCCGTGTCGGGAAAGTTAAAGTTACAGCTTTAGCTCTGACTGTTACACTGGAGACTCCTTACAAAAATTCAAAATAAACATCATACAGAAAACTTCACCATTTCAGCAATCATACTTTTTTTTGATCCGCTTTGGTGCAGCATCACCGTGTAAGTTGTTACTATTGAAACTATACTGTATTAGAATGAGCACATTAATATAAACCTCTGATTTGCCTTACAGCTGGAATTACTGTCCAAGCTGCTGTTATAGACAATTAATCAACAGTCTCTGACCAATCAGAATTGAGAATTTAACAGCACTGTGTTTTATCTAAAATAAATGTTGTGTACAAGTTAAAGGCTGTTATTTGCAGCCTGAGGTGTTTAAAAATAGCCCGCTTGGGTGGGAATCCGCTCTGTCTGGCAACACTGGCTGTGAATTTCTGTTAATGCTTATATAGTCTCCCGTGGTTAACCAATAATGGGCCAGATTTTTCAGATGAGGCATTACACAGAAGCACTGAAGCTCAAAAGGAGGAATTTAGTTTCACCAAAACTGATAAAATCTGATAAAAAAAAGCTTCTCTATAGCTAATTTAATAACCTCATAAGTTTCAAACAGCCATTCTTTGGCTTCTACATGTTAGTAAGTGAGCCAGGAGTGATTAAAATCAATGGGCAAGTCCTAAATGACTGGTCTATTGGACATACAGTGCACTACCTAGGGTGCAGAGGTTATTATTTCATTCCGTTATGTAGTAAATGTGGCGCCATTTGGGATTTAGCTACTGATTTATGTAAATGTCAATATTATTGGCCATTTTTCAGACTTTCTCAGGATGTGGGTCCAATAAGGCTTCCATCCAAATGGTCTCAGGATTTGACTAATACGCTGCTCTCTGCTTAGTGGCTTTTATAGGACTCTTGACTGCTTTTAACACAACATGGCACAGCAGAGTGCAGACACATTTCCAGGCTTATGAGGTGCATGTTGATGTATTTTACCCTGATGAAGACTTAATGCCCAAAATGTGGCAATATGAAAAAGATCATTATCTGACAGAGAAAGAAAGACCAGAGTGATTGCTTGTATCGTTTATATTAATTCTGATTTTTTTTAAAAAAGCCATTAAAAGTGTTCATATTGTCTGGGCTGACATTTTAGTGGTAGCACTCAAATACTTCATGGTCAGTTCAAATTAACACGATACATTCCAGTATTTGTTCAGCTTCATGTTCACTACAATCTCTCCAACAGCGTGCATACATGATTTATAACGTGGAAATAACTGAACCGTGATGAGCTCAGCATCCGGCATGATTTTCCTTTTTATCTTACTGTGGCTTCATCTGCTGCTCTTACTCCACATTAAAGGAATATTCCTTTTTTTTTTTTTTTTTTAAAAAACAAAACATTTAAACATTTTTTAACCTAATCTCTACCTACTATGACTGCACATTTCTATATTTATTATTATAATTTATTTGTCCATTCTTTTCTACGGCATTTTTATGCTTTTTAAAGCACTTTGTTTTCTTTGTAGTTTAAAAAATACTACATGATGAAAGCTTAATTTGTTTTTATTAATATTCCCTGTTTATTTTACCCTCACTTACAATGGATGTCTAAGGGCAGTTGTTGAATTGTGTCAATAAAAGTTTGATGCAAAACTTCCTGTCAGAGTCAGGACTACTTTTTCATAGGGAAGCATCCAAGTAATCTGAATTTCCTTTTACTTTATTGCTTCAGTGACAGAAAGTCCTCTCATTTCTGCCTCGTCCTAAGACTTTTACTCGGCCTTTAATAGTTTGTAGATTTGAATTCACGCTGCACCCCAGGCCTCCTCGCCGGACACCAGTGCCTGACTTCTTGTGGCTGAATGAGCACAAATCCCCACAACCACGCTCCAAATTCTAGTGGAAACCCTTCCGAGAAGAGTAGAGGTTATTAGAACCACAAAAGGGGGACAACAATATTGATGCCCATGGTTTTGGAAGGAGACGTTCAATGCTCGGGTGTCCACACACTTTTGGCCATGTAGTGTGTAGTTGCATGCCCTTAGACTTCCATTATAAGAGAATTTTGAGTAAACATGTTCTTTTCCTACTACAGGGAAATGTATCTGAATTCTTCTATGCGGCAATCACATACACTACATGCAGTGGATAGAGATTAGGTTGAAATACGCCTGAATATTCCTTTAACCTGGGTTACGTGGATACCATGGCACCAAGTTGTAAGCTTCACTCAGCTCCATATGTACTATATGTATAGTACCATGCATACACATTGCACAGACAAGCCTATTATTAACAAAAACATCAGTAAGGAAAAAGACAAATGAAGGAATAAGTTGCATAAGGGACACCAGCTCTCCCACTTTTAAGGCAATGTGACATTTGATCCAATTTTTGCCTGTTCATACAAGTCCTGTATCATATACACAGGGCTGATCCAGAAGAACACTAGACAAACCTTCATCTCGACAGTTAAATACAGGAACTTCACCGCCTATCCTTTACAACACTTACAACATATTTATGACCCTCAAATTTTGCTTTAGGTATTCTGTCCACGCTAAAATTCCAATCAACACCCCAAACCGCTAGTGCGCTCCACACACTTGGGCACAGAGAAGTACAAGAACGTATGTGCTGTCTACATGATGATGCGAGGCTCAGGCACAGAGTCTGTAATGGACTTGTGGGGCAGAACGTTCGCGCCATTGATGTAGAGCTCGTCGCTGACGATCACGTCCTCGCCTAGAACAGTCACGTTCTCCATCCGTACCTGAAAGAGGAACAGGACAGAATGGAGTCTCAACCAAGTTCTTAGCTTCTTAAATAATGTTAAAGCGGTCACTAAATGATCGAGCATGTTTACATGTACGAAATAATCTATTAACTGAATGGAAAACAAGTCAGATGGCATGTTTATAAGTACATGCAGTAGAGAAAACTCCAGGCCTAATGCTTTATGTAGTTATGTGTTGATTCTAAATGATTCAGCTCTTTGAATGGATTCTTTCCGGTGAAAGGCAATTCATATATATGAAGCGGTTTTTAATACCTTTTTTTTGGATGCCAGTTTACACCTGGTTCAGTGCTCAATATATACTCAATATACTCCCATGTTACTCAATACGAGCTTTCTTTGTCCCACAATCTTTATATCTATCAGTGGTGGCTCAGTGATTAAGGCTCTGGGTTACTGATCAGAAGATCGGGGGGTTCAAGCCCCAGTACTGCCAAGCTGCCACTGTTGGGCCCTTGAGCAAAGCCCTTAACCCTCTCTGCTCCAGGGGCGCTGTATGATGGCTGACCCTGTGCTCTGACCCGATGCTTCCTAACAAGCTAGGACATGTGAAGAAATGAATTTCACTGTGCTGTAATCTATATGTGACAAATAAAGGCTTCTTCTTCTTCTTGTCTGTCAGGTCCTGAGATTTTTTTTTGTTGGGACTCACTGAACCTCAATTTTTATCAATTTTTAACCCATTAATACACCTGCCAAAGATGAACCCACCATGACATAAAACTCAAATTTGCTGGTCTGTGGTGTTTAATACTTGTGTAGCTCTTTTCAATCCACTTCAGAAAGAAATCAGACTACCAATACACATACTGACTTAATCTATCAAATTTCTTATATCCGCTTTTATCTAGTATCAGACGTCATAGTATCCATATAATACATGATCATAATAATCTAGTAACAGCTGAAATTAGATTATTAGTGTGCATGTACGTTCCTTTACTCCACTTTGCTCCTGTCAGGTCAGTGAACAAGGTCAGCTTCCACAAACACCTTCATCTGGCTCACCGCCTGTTAAAAGCAGTTATGTCACATGGCATAATCCATAACTATCTTAAAATAGAGACTGAAGTGATAACACATGCAATGGCAGGCTAATATTAGCATGAGGCAGGTGCAATGCATAATTTAAACACAATAAAGGACATGTTAAGACCATCAGGTGTGTGCTGCTCCTACTCACATCTAAATTGACATTAAAGTCCCAGTGGCTATAATATAAAATATTAACAATAAAAACCCAACAGAATTCACCGATGTGACTGATCCTTATAAGCATGGCTTACTATCATAATAAGCAGGCTTGACTGACAGCTCTATGTCCAAGCCTCCCAGCCTGCTACACCAAACAGGATTAAACACAAACATAGAGAATCAGGATTGTTCAACACCTGTACATTCATGCAGTTATCTAATCAAGCTACAAAATGATGCAGATACAGGTCAAGAGCTTCATCAACAAGGTGTTTCAGGCTGCAGATCCTCCATGCACAGGATGTTTTTTGTTTCTCGCACCATCCTGTGTAAACTCTAGAGACTGTTGTGTGTTGAAAATCCCAGGAAATCATCAGCTTCTGAAATACTCAAACCAGCCCATCTGGCAAAACACCCCATGCCATGGTTAAAGTAACAGAGATCACACTTTTTCCCCATTCTGATCATTAACTGAAGCTCTTGACCTGTATCTGTATGATTTTATGCATTGTGCTGCTGCCACATGATTGGCTTATTAGATAACTTCATAAATGAGCAGGTGTACAGGTGTTCCTGATAAAGTGGACAGTGAGTGTATATCTCATCCTCAAAAGCTCCACCCACAAGCCTCAGAGTGACTGATATTTTTGTACACTTTTCCGGCCACAAGCTTCAGAATGTTGATGGCTGAAATCTGATTGGCTTTCGTTCCCTGTGGAAGATACTTGCAAACTATCAAAACTGAAAAAGTCAATGGAATCCTTTCTTTTTTTAAAAAAAAAAAAACATGTGCTCATTTGTATTTATTGGCAAGTAAATGAGAATCTCATGTGTTTGCTGTGGGCAACACTAACAACAACATAGCTAATAAGCAGCTCATTCATTTTCAATGAAACCACAGTCCCATGCTCTTGTTTCTGTTGGCTCACAAAACTGAGGCTCATGAATTCACAGGTCAAATGTCACCTAGATAAAGTTGGAGTGAACCAAAAGTAAGCGGCTTTCCCGTCTTGTGTCCTTTCCCCTTAACTCCCACATCACAATTGCTACTGTAGATGTTGGCAAGAGATATAAGCACCATAATGGGGCATAGATACACCCTGCTTTATAGGAGAACCTTTATAAAGAACCTTGAACCTTTAGACATGATGCGTAGGTTCATTTTCTGAGATGGCATTAGTCATCGGTTGGTTAAAAAAAAGCAATCAATCCCCATAGACTCTGATAACATTAGGGAGCTGCAGAGTTACAGTACGAGTCCTCACCCATTGTCCTACAGAAGAGCTCCAGCCCACGATGCATGACTCGAGCCAGGAGTGTGAGCGGATGTGAGCTCCCCTCAGCACGGTGCAGCGTTTGATCCTCACGCCGTCCTCCAGCACTACACCAGCGCCGATGGTCACATTGGGCCCGATTGTGCAGTTCTCCCCGATCACTGCCGTTGGGTCCTGTACAGTAAAGTGCTCATTTAAAAACCCCTCAGTGGTGTTGTTTTGCTCAAAATGTAAAATGTTAGGATTAGACTAGAATAGAATAATGAGGCCATGCTGCCACCTAGTGGACATGACAGTGTGTTTACAGACTAAAATCTGAATTAATGAAAAAGACCACTTGCAGTCTGTAGTGTGTACTTTTCTTACCACTAACACGTTGCCGAGGAAGCCGGGTCCAGTGCGGAGCCTCTCAGGAGCGTTCTGTCTGACAGACTGCAGGTACATGCACATGCCAGTCAGGAAGTCTTTAGGCTGACCAATATCCATCCAGAACCCTGGTGCGCACACACACACACACACACACACACACGAGCAGGTTCATCAGGTTAACCTAATGTGTGTGAAGTTCTTCAGTCATCCTGGTCATGATGAATATCTGAGTGACAGGATGATGTAACCTTGAAACTGTTTCACTACTAGACATTAAAATGAATTAGGGTTTGATCTTGGTATAGATAAAATAACCCTTTACATTAAGCCTTGTCTAAAGCAATATAATGGAAAGAACAACTGTTTTTTTTTTGTACTAAAGGAACAAACTTTAATTTACACCATTTTACTCTTACGCCAAATCAACCAAGATTCTTTAGTTCATTAGTTTAGCACTGAAGGTACAAGGCTAACAAATAAAAGACGCTTATAGCCATCACTTTAGTGTTCGTACAAGCATTTAGATGTTGCTAAACCATCACAACCACCCCTTACAATATGCTGGGGTGTTTGTAATCTCAAACTGATAAGATCATGTCAAATCCTGACACTAGATGATGTATAGATATCTATAAAAACAGAGAAATGACATCATTTGGTATCCCTCGATGCCTGTATCAGACTCAGGTAGAGGACATGGCCCTTAGTTTGAAGGCAAGACTGTACATTAGAAGTGATTTAGATGATAATCTGGCTTCAACTGGATTTATAAATTTGGTTTAATACAGACCTTTCTTCTATGTAATGGGCCTGTTTATGTACAGATGCTGATACTGAGCCAAACAATGTCCTTTGAGGTGCAGTGTGCATAAAGCTGGGGGCCATAAGCTTTTATTACTATTATTAGATTATATAGATTATTAATTATTATTGTTAGATTATTTAGATTTTTAGTTAACCTCACATTACTCATCAGGTGTGCTGCCTCTATCACAGTTTCTAAATTGAAACTGTTTTGTCTTTATTTTGTTTTACATTTCGGCAATATGTCATGGCTGATGGACTACACTTGGGTAAAGGGGAAAACTGTGTAGAGCGATGTTAGATAGATGTTAAGAGGGTGTGGGCTGATGTACCTTGAAGCTCCATGGCATAAAGCTGTCCCTCCTCAGCCATGACCGGGAAAATCTCCTTCTCAATAGAGGTGGGTCGCAACTGTGGGAAACCACAGACAGTGAAATAAATAAGGACTAAGACACAGGGTGTGCTGTTAAAGGAAAATAATCAATGAGGGGGTAGTGTGATCTGTAACCACGTAGAGGTTGAGCATTTTTCCAATAAAGGCATATTTGATTCTTCTTTTATATAAACGAGTGCATTCATTAAACACTTATCCTGCAGCTGGAACAGCTGTTAAAGCTACTAATCAACTATTAATCATCAAGCTATTAATCAACACCTCCTGACCAATCAGATTTGATCATTTAACAGCACTGTGGTATAAAGTAACCTGAGCTGGGTTTCAGCCTGACCTGTATTCTCCTCAGCATGCTCGGGCTGAAGATGTACATTCCAGCGTTGATTTTGTTGGAGACGAAAACCTGCGGCTTCTCGACGAAGCGGTGAATGCGGCCGGTCTCCCCCTCGTACACCACCACACCGTACTTCGACGGCTCCTCTACTTTGGTTACCTGTAACATTAGCCATCATATGAGAAAAGGTCATTTCAGAGTTATGGATGTGACAGCTGATTAACTCATAACTCATAAGCTATTTGCATAGATTTTCATGTGACCTTACTAGAAGAATAAATTAAGATATTCACAAAACAGGAAATAACCAATAAATCTATGTGAAAATAAATAAATGCAATATAAAACAATGAGATAGACAGACAGATAGACAGATAGATAGATAGATAGATAGATAGATAGATAGATAGATAGATAGATAGATAGATAGATAACAGATTTATTGGCTGTTTTAATGGAAAGGTCAGCCTCAGTGGCCAGGATCAGCTATTGGTTTATGGAAAATTTTCACCACATGGTATGGCTCACAGAACATCTCAGAACCAAACTTATTCTGATGTGTGTTAGGGAGGAAGCAGTCCTTCCTACAGGTCCAATTGGCTAATGTTTTTTGTCCACTTTGCTACATCATAGTTTTCACATTTAAAAAAAAATGTGATGTTGTTTTGCTAACTGTTTTTCAGCAAGTCTCAGCAGAACTAAACATTCATTTCTGGTACCATGAAGTATTATGATGTGATCTTCTGCTGCATCAGTCACCACCACATGCGGACTCATCATTATTCACACTCACAATCTCCCACCAAGGGTGAAACCTTAGACAAGTGCGCCTACTGAAGGTCAAAGTCAGTTTTTCCCTCTGAGCCAGTTAATTTGAAAATGATGCACTCTTTAAATCTGTGAGGTAAGGTTTCAAATGTTCCTACCCAGGCTATGTACTGCTTAGCAATAGATGTCTCACCAATACCAATTCTTTGGGATTGCGCCGATTTTGTTTCATTATGTCAAATTCAAACCTCTGAAATTCAGAGCAACATGAGACTTACGACAATGGTGCCCTCTTTGCCGTGGCTCTTGTGGAATTTAAGCATGTCCTCGAAGGGGAAGTCACAGATCACGTCACTGTTGAGCACAAAAAACGGCTCGTTGCTGTCCGTCAGCAGTTCACGAGCCAGCGCGAGAGGACCAGCTGAATGAGAACAGAAGTGCAAATACAAAAATGTAAAACTTGTGCTCAGGGATGCACTGACCTCAATTATTCCCCTCATTTTCAATATCTGAGATCGGGAGATTGGCTAGTACCAGATACTCACATCCTCGTAACAACCTATCCGAGTCTTCTACAAGCTTCTGATGAGCCATTTTATTCCTGCCATGTCTAATAAATACCTAGAAATCTAAAACTACATATCTTACATGCACATTATTATGAGGTAATGAAAAATTTCTTGTAGATGAATCAAATTCTATGAAATTCTTAATCATAATCTGGAATTATGATTAGCCTAAATTCTATTATTCATATATAGACCTGATATTATAACTAGCAGAAATATTTTTATACCACAGTGCTTTTGATGTGATTTTCTATAACAGCAGCTCTTAGAGAAGTTCCAGCTGCAAGACAAATCACAGATTCATATTAACGTGCTCGTTCTAATCCATTGAAGTCAAGGACTTGCATGGTGGATGCTCCACATAAGCGGATTCAAAATGTGCTGGTGTTTAACAAATAAAAATGTAATTGTTGGTAGGATGAAGCTTTCTGTAAGGAGACGTTACTGAACATTTATGGAAGGAGTCTCCAGTGTCAGTGCGTTTTTCGTCACGTGAGTCTTCGGGACAGAGGACGTTCCGGTTTCTCAGTAAATTGTGAAGCTGTGTTTTATATCTTATTCAAAAAAGAGAGGTTAGTGAGGGAGTGAATACTTATAGGTGCTGTAACATAACAGGAACCGACTTGTTTCACAGATGTTCCACAATATTAAATATAACTATAAAATGGTAAAAATGTACAATGGATCGTTTTTCGGTTAATAAAAAAGGAAAAGTTGGCTAATTGTTATAGGATAAGAGCAAAAAAAACACTTCAGGAAGTGATATTACTGGAAAGCAATCAACGCTGGGATGGTAACAGTAACTCCACCTATTGATTAATTTCCTATAAAAGCATGTCCTTACATATTTCATATTAGTTGAATTTCTCCTAGGATAAATTTAAATGCAGATATTTTGAATTGAAGTTTAAACTAGTCATATTCAATATTATGACTTTTTTACGCTAAAACAGCTTTCCACAGGCGTGATGTTGACATGCTGTCAGATAAGTCGTGTCCTGTGTTTATGGGAAACGTTTGTGTCATGCAAAATCACACACGTTCACTGAATAAAACATCAGTGAAATGATAACATATCAAATCAGATCCATTACTGATCTACTGGTTCAGGCCTACAGTGGCTCGGGTAGTGATGCTCTCATACTGCTACTCGGATCTTACTTGTGCCCAAAACAGCACGTGTTAAATGCAGGTTTTAGGCCCATAAGAGAGAACTGACCCACCTGTCCCTAGCGGCTCCTTCTCATGGGAAAGGGAGATTTTTATTCCGAGCTGCGGAGGACAGAACAGAATGTTTTGAGATTGCGATTTCCATTCCTCGTTAATCTGAATAGGTAAATAACAGTATGGACTCTTGTATATTGACAGAATCAATAGCAAAGCCATTTGTTTCATATTGCATTTAAGCATATATTTGTATTTAAATATAGTTATATATTCAGTTCAAATTATATTCTCTTTGCTTTTTTTCCCCCCACTTTCTTATTTGCTTTTTGTCAGAATTGCCTGTACAGCATTTTGCTAACTCTTAAAACATACTGACACATAAATATATCAAATATTAATTATTAGAAAACATACATTTATTTTTCTTCATTTAAAGCAGATTTTCATTTTCCTCCACACATAAATTGATCAAACAAAGTGTCTTACTCTCTGCTCCTGTGCCTTCATCTCTCTCTCCAGAAGATCGGACATGTAGCTGACGGCCAGAATGACATGACGGACTCCGGCCTGTACACATGCAAAAGAGAAACATGCAGCAATTAATATGATCACATGACCAACGCAGAGTGTTTGACCTCTTAGTAAAGACAATGTAGGAATCAACCAGAGAAAGTAGCTGTGCAAAGTAAACATTCTATTCAAGTTTCCTGATGACTTTAGAAATCAGGAAAATATAGATAAACAGTTCTTATAAACACTAATCAATATTCTAGGTTCTCAAGTCCAACAGATCTGCACAATTTCAGGTTTTCTCTCCTCGCAGCACACCTAATCCAACTTACAGAGGGCTCCATAATCAGCGCATGGGTTAGATCAGGTGTGTCGGGAGCAGGAACAACCTTGAAACTCTGACAGAGCTGAGCAAAGCCAATCCAGACTCGTCTTCAGACGCTACTGACACACATGGTGGTTTAACCCTTGGGTCGTTATCAGCCTGAAGAAATCTCCCAAATGCCGCTGTAGCATTCTCCATCCAAAGAAGACCAGTCATTGAGCTACCAGGAGAACTCTGTTACTGGACATGAGCTTCCATGCTGCGCACTCATTTCCAGAATCAATGATTTCAGCTCCCAGGTCATCCACATGAGTGCATTTTAGGAACTGGTACACCTTGGACGTTTAATATGACACTCATATTTATTATTTTGCACATTTAATGCACTGACTGATTTATTTTCATCATTAACAGTGTAGCCTAAACGGTATTGAAGCTGAAAATGTAAACTGTAGTCTGTGTATGGCCTGTTAATAGTTGTGCAACCCCTACTGGTCACATGGGGTAGTGATGTCGGTTGCCAAATGTGTAAAATCTGAAAAATCACATGCTGTGTGGAAGTTCAATTGACGGGCACAGAAAGTACATCTTCAGCATGATGCAATTTGCATTCTATGCATTTTACAGGACAGTAAACACAAAAAAAAACAACAGAGTTTTGGTCTGATGGTATTCCTAGTTTGTGACCTAGTGAGCCAGTATCAGAATGTATTTTTGATAGACTTCAAAGCACTATTGTAAGTCGCTCTGGATAAGGGCGTCTGCCAAATGCCATAAATGTAAATGTAAATGTAGTAAGGCCATCATGTAACCTCTATAACCAATCCAGATAGCAGACAGGTTAAATATATGGCTGAGTTCAGGAACATACAAATCAGTGGGAAACTCTAAGCAGCCATGATTGAAGATTAACTGATGTTGCAAATGTCCCAGATAAACTTAACTACATCTAATGTTTATGCTGGACCAACCGGCACATCAAGGCTGGAATTTGTTCATCACTGTGAGTCCAGGGGAGTACGGCGTGGTGTGGGATGGCTATTATTTGCCATTAGAAGCCACGTATATGATAAAAAGCACAGTCTTGTGTTGTAAGACTTGCACTGACCTTGACCAAGGCTTCCACCTGATGGAGCAGGATGGGTTTGTTGCAGAACTCCACCAGCGGCTTGGGCACGCTGAGCGTGAGAGGCCGTAATCTTGTGCCGTAGCCCCCGACAAGGATCAGAGCTTTCATGATGGACGGGTAGAAAAGAATGTAGCGGTCAACTGCAGTCTGAATGAGCCCTGATGCACAGCAGCATCAGGTACAACAGGTATAACTGCACCTGTGATGGAGCAATAAGAGTGAGTCAGCAGGACATACATCCCACTGCACCTTTTGACACAAATACTGCCTAAGAATTTCATTTCATTTTGTGGTTGCCAGTATATTCAGAAAATATTTTAAATGGCTAATCAGAACCCAAAGAATTACTCAGGTATTTTTGTGCATTACTTGTATACAAGTAATATGACTCTTGTTGTGATTATAGACATTAAACATTATAAAATAAGATAACAAAGACAAGAAATTAGATTAGATTGGTATTATAACAAGTTTGCTATGAAATAAAGTGCATACTATATATATATATATATATATATATATATAAACTATTGCACTCTATGATTCTACTATGAGTATTTTCATAAATCAATAGTTGAATTCCATATGGAGTCATAAACCCTCCATTAGTGCACTACTCAGTAATGGCTTATATGCACTATGTAGTGCACTACACATAAAAATTAATCAATTTGGGATTCAACCTTCGACTTCTTCGTGAACAGTGTATAAAAATGCAGTTTCGCTGATTGGTGACTAAAACAAGAAGTGATACTGATAATTACCAAATATAGACCAAAATATTACTTAAAATACCAATTAATTTATTTACCAAGTAAATAAAAGTCCATTTTATATGAAATTAAGAATAAACAGTAACTTAATACTTTGCTAGTCAGTCCCTGACTGCTGATCATCAGTCCTGCAAAGCTAAGCTGCTAAACTCAGTGTCTCGCTATAAACAAACAGGTATTACGACTTCATCCAAACCATTTGAATGGCAGTTTTATTATTTTATTAACTACAGATATGTTATAATTTAGGCCATGAGACAGAGAAGCATCTCACTCACCGACTCAGTGTGATGTTACTACTCGCTAAACTTATAAATCTCGTCAGATCTTCAGCTCCGTGAAGTTTTATTAATTCAAAGCAGGTGATCTGCTGAACCCAGGACACACCCGGATCTCTGTCAAACTTCCTCCAAACCTTAAACAGGTTTTTATTCAATGAATAAGCGCCGAGTTTCTTCTAGGATCCTGTCAGGTGGGCGTGGCCATGTGACGTCAACGCTCTCGTAGCAGGTCGTTGGTCGCCGGAGTGTACCATTATCTGAGAGGGGAACTCTTCATTCATTCATAACACTAATTTGTGAATTATTATTTTAGATCTTCTTTGCAAAGAAATCAAACATTTAATATTACTTAAAGTTATATGCAATAGGCATATATAATATTCTGTTTCTCATGTGAAGATTCTGATATTGAGTACACTGGGAATATTATGATTTTGTGTTATGATATTATATACATAAACGCAATTTTTTTATAATCCATAAATGTAATCTTTTTTTTTAAAAGATATTTATGATACCTTTATTAATGTTACATAACGTTTATTTCTTTATAGATTGTATCTCTGTCATCCTTATTTACTGAACTTATTTTATTTTAGTGTTAAGTTGCACAGTTTGTATAGATTTAAAAGAATATTTCTATTTTAATAAAGATTAACAAAATTAATCTTATCTTGTCTTAACTTGCCGTGTCTTTGCAAATTGATTTATGTTGCATTAAAATAAATAAAAACAACAAAAACCCCTTGGTGAATTGACATTTTGTATTGAAGTATAAAAGCACATCGGGGAATAATAACCAGGTCTTTGAATTTTAAAATGTTTTATTATTTTGAGTAAAGATCTCCTACCTATTTAACAGGAAAAGTACAATATTCAATAAATAAATTAATTTGAAAAAATAATAAATAAATAAATAAATAAAAACCCTTACAATATGCATACCAATTCGTACCCCCTCCTCCTTTCCATAATGGTATAATCCACAGCCCTGATTTGGCCGCGCCCCATTCGTCCTTCTTCTTGACCAATCACAGCGGAACAACGTGGCCAGGAAGTAAAAACACTAAAAACTGAAAAACACTATGTTAAAAGTCATCTTTAATCCGTGTAACCTGCGCTCGCGCACTACAGTGTTTACTCTATAGACGGTAGGATGCGGTTTAGGACCGAGCCAACGCTGTCAATGCGCTGCTCGCAAAAATGTACCATCATGTTTATTTATCGGAGGTTTTTTTTTTTAAACCTTCCACAAAAATGCAGTTTTAAGACAAATTAACCGGACCTTTCTTAATTAAGATTTTTTTTCATACTTTGTACTAAAATAAGGAAAAACAGAAAAACAGTCAGGTCCATAAATGTTTATTTGCTGTAACACAATTTTGGTAATTTTGCCTCTGTACACCACCACAGTGGATTTAAAATAAAGCAGTGAAGTGTAGACTTTCAGCTCTAATTCAAGGGGTTTAACAGTAATATTGCATTAACCACTTAGGAATTACAGCCATTTTTTTTACTGTCCCTCCATTTTCACAGGCTCAAAAGTTATTGGACAAACTAACCTAATCATGAACATTAGGATTATTTTTAATACAAGTCAATGACTGCCTGAAGTCTGGAACCCATGGACATCACCAAATGCTGAGTTTCCTCCCTTGAGATGCTTTGGCAGCCCTTTACTGTAGCTGCCTTCAGTTGCTGCTTGTTTATGGGTCTTTCTGCCTTCAGTTTTGACTTCAGTGAGTGAAAAGCAGCTCAGTTGGGTTGAGGTCATCAGACATTTAAGAACATTCAATTTCCAAGCTCTTGGGTTGCTTCTGCGGTATGTTATGGGTCATTATCCATCTGTACTGTGAAGTGCCGTCCTATCATTTTTGCAGTATTTGACTGAATCTGAGCAGAAAGTATAATTATATACACTTCAGAATTCATCCTGCTGCTTCTATCAGCAGTCACATCATCAATAAACACCAGTGACCCAGTTCCACTGGCATACATGTCCATGCCATAACACTGCCTCCACATGTTTGACAGATGATATGGTATACTTGGGATCATGAGACCTTCCTTTCCTTCTCCATACTCTCATCATACTGGTACAAGTTAATCTTCCAGAACTGGTCAGGCTTTCTTTTTTAGAGTTTTTTTTAGTCTAATCTGGTCTTTCTGTTCTTGGGTGTTACCAGTGGTTTGCATCTTGAGTATTGTATTTGTATTTACATTCCTGAAGGTGTCTCTTGATTGTAGACTTTGACAACAATACACCTACCTCCTCCAGAGTGTTCTTGACTTGGCTAGATGCTGTGAAGGCATTTTTCTTCAACAAGGAAAGAATTCTGCGATCATCCACTTTAGTTGTCTTCCGTGGTCTTCCAGGCCTTTTGGTGTTGCTGAGTGCAGTCGCCAGTGCATTCCTTCTTTTTAAGAATGTACCACATTGTTGATTCAGCCACTTTTAAAGTTTTCTGCTATCTCTCTGATAGGTCTGATTTGTTTTTTCAGCCTAATGATGGCCTCCTTCACTTGCATCGATAGCTCTTTAAACTAAATATTGAGAGTTCCCATGAACAGCTACCAAATACAAATTCAGCAATTGGAGTGAACTCCAGACCTTAGTTTGTCATGAAATGCTGAGGGGACAGGTCACACCTGGCCATGAAACCGCTTATCAGTCAATTGTCCAATTACTTTTGAGACTGTGAAAATGGAGGGACTGTAAAAAAAAAAAAAAATGGCTGTAATTCCTAAAAGGTTAATGCAATATTACTGTTAAACTCCTTGAAATAAATCTGAAAGTCTACACGTCAACCACATCTTGATTGCCTTATTTCAAATCCATTGTGGTGGTGTAGAGAGGCAAAATTACCAAAACTGTCACTGTCCAAATACATATGGGCCTGACTGTAAATTTAAAAAAATAAAAATAAATAAAAAAGCAATAGTGGGACTGGCATAATTTTTAATCCATTTATTTCATGACAAATCATGATTATTTACATTAATAACTAATATAAATAGAAATAATGATGTAGCTATAACTGAATAATAGCTATAACCCCTTTGATAGAGATTAATAAGCAGTTCCACGGCTGTCATAGCATTTTAAATAAAAGAATTAAATAAAATGAGATCTCACTGCTAAAACTTTACACAACTTAAAACTCCAATAATTAAATTCAAACTGATATTGTTACAGAAGGCTGCATAGTTTTCACATTTGCCAGCAAAAAATCTTGATGTATAAAAGCTCAATCTTCAACATAAACTCTACTTGTTAATTTGGTTGAATTCTTTGGTTGAACGTGTTATTTCACCAAGAAACAATGTGAAGTCTTCTGTAAGGAGGTGTTTGTTTAACATTTATGGACAGGCGTGTCGACAGTTTGTAACAGTCCGGACTGACTAACCTATCTTGCACATGTTCCACAACACTAAACAGAGCTATAACCAGATAAAAAGTGCCATTTCTAATTTATAAAGAACAATGTAATCGTCAGCAAATTGCTGTGGTATAACAGGAATAAAACACTTAGGAAAATAACTGGGGTGGTAAAATAACTCCGCTTTGCATCAGACTGCATCACACCACCCCACTGTTGATTATTTATCTGCAAGAGCATACTCGAGTGTTTTATTCCTTACATAATGAGTTTTAGGGCACAGATCAGCAGATTTTATAGAACTGGGTGTAAACAGAGCCTCCTGTAACATTTGCCATGTTGGTTTAATTATCAGTCACTCCTGCCCCTTCACACTGGCACTATTTATAGTCTTGCCACAGTATTTCAAGACTAAATAGTATCAGTGTTTAAACGTGCTCATTAGTTACTGTTTTTAAAATAAGATTTTTGATCAGTTTTCATTTGCTTATCACTGCAATGAAATAAATGAGACAAAACAACAATTTTCTTAAATAAATGATTTATAACTCACATTCAAAGATGTCATTTTTTTTTCTTAAAAAAATATCCATCCATGCAACAACAACAAAGGGAGAAATACATACTTTTTTTGGGATAATTTTTCAGCAAATTTTTTTTTTTTCTCTACTCGTACAATCTCACATCTATGGAGAGACTAAGAACATCCACCACAGAGGAGACCTGTTTTTGTTTTCTTCCCGACACGAAAGACAGCAACTTCAATTTTCCGCTAGTCGTGTGAGCATTTCTTTCTCCTGCCCTGGCACAGAACAGACTTCCTGTTACACTAAAGAAGCCAGGAGTCGCACCCATCAAGCAGCAGCGTAATGATTTATGACCGCTTTTTAAACTTTCATATCCTGGTCAGCTCTCGAACACTGAAAGGCTGGACAAACATAAACCCTGGGTAAGTATTTACACACACGTATGTGTAGGAGAGCTGATCTAGATTTTGTAACAATGATCACAAAGCACAAACAGGACAGAAATCCAGACTTGTCTGTAAATCCTGGTTTGTTTGTTTTTTTTTCTTACTGCTCTTTGTTAAGTTTAAGTGTCTGCACAGCAAAACGGTCAGTTTTATTATATTATCACACTCGCAGTATTTATGCTTTGCACAAGGACAACTGATTAGAGTTTCAGTGTGCATTTCCCTTTACATGGTGATGTGCATGAAAATACAAAGAAAGAATGCTGAGTACATTCTCAACTCCAAGAGGAGAGGACGGAGCAGAAATGGTGGCCATTCCTGTGACATCCAGAGCAAGACGAATAATCTAATCTAGTCTAGACTCAGTAGTGAAGACCACTCTTGGCTCTTGATTACAATACAAAGAGGCGGCACCGCTATAAAGGTCGAGGCTCACGATATCATAGCAATACTACACTGATAATATCAATACAGTATGCATGTGCAGGGCAACGCATCTGGTTACACAGAGACAACGATCTAGATAAAGGGGAGTCTGTGGTGTGCCAGAGAAAAGAAAAAGAAACTACTGATCACCAAAAAATACGATGGCTATAGTTCCATCTACACACACACACTACACCCTAACCAAGTGGTGACGGGAGAGGGGACACGACGAGCAAAAAGGGAAGAGAAGGTGGACTCTCTAATTGTGTTGCTACATGTGCTGATGGACAGTTTACTCTGAATGTGTGAATAATTTATAAACAGTCCTAAAACCAGGAATAAAATGGCAGGAGAGGGCGGAGGGAGGAACTGAAGAACCATGCTGGATGTTTTTTAGAACACAAGCCAAATTTGCAGTGCAAAAAATATAGGAAGGATCTCTTTCAGCATAACCATATTTGAGAGAAATAAGAGAAAAAGAAGGTGTCTACGGATATACACACTGTCCCACAGACTAGCCTAGGACTGGCAGTACTACCATAAACCATAAAAGAAAGGACTTCAATACAAAAAAAAAAAAAAAAAAAAAAAAAAAAAAAAAAAAAAAAAAAAAAAAAAAGAAAGAAAAAGCAAAAAATAAATGCCAAAATGCAAGGCTGGCTCTAACTGAAGTGGATAACTGCAGAAATGATAACATTATTATTTTTTTAAATAAAAAAATATATATTAAAAAGCATGTGACCTCAAACAGGATTTTGTTTGCACAGCTAGGCTGTGGATGGTAATCGATAGTACAAGGTGGGAATCACCTTTTTATTTTTATCAAGTGGGCTGGTAAGCCTTCCACCCTTATTTTACAGTAAAGCTTTCATAACTGCTCCCTTTTCTGAGCCCCTGTAGGAATACTGCAGTAGGGATTTATTCCCCAAACATTACTATCCTCCACACACACACACACACACACACACGTGTACACACACGCACGCGCCCTCCACCAACCCAACAATGTAAAGAGGACCTGACCCTGGACTTGCCCTGAGCTGTGGCTGCTTACTCTTATCTGACTGCAAAACCTCAAATGGCCACACGGTGGCGACAAATCCACAGGACGCGCAAAATGATCCCGGCTCCTGTTTCATGGAGCCATTCCTGCCATATCTGTCCGTTTCTGAAGGGGGGCACAAGCAAAGACCCAGCCAGAGGTCACCTCCAATTCCCCCCCACCCCCATGAAAAGCTTCGTAATACCCTCGTGCTCCGAGTGCTGAGAGACGCAGAGGCCGTGCCTCCCTGCTTGCAGCAATATGTCACCATTCACAGAAATATCAGTTTTGTCACTGCCACCATAGAGAGAGTACAGAAATAATAGAGGATGAGGGAGGAAGTGGGGTTCATAAGAAAAACTCAGAGGTGAAAGATGTTTTGGCTACTGGTTCTCCTCGCGGATCCCTTCGAGGATGTTGATGAGGCTCTCAAGTCCAAACATGTAGCCTCGGTCTGGCCCGTCGTGCACCGTCTGGTCGTCCCGGAAGCCTTTGAAGGTGCTGTGGGCAAAGTCTATCATGCGCACGTCGATGCTTGCAAGGGGTGGGTCCAGGGGCAGAGACTGGCACCCTGCCGTGATGTCCTTCTCGGAGGATGCCTCGGCCCGCTCGGGCTCCCTGCCTTCGTAGATGATGAGCAGAGAGCTGGAGTAGAAGCGGTAGGAGGCTTGGCGCTCGAGCACGGCTTTGAGGCTGCGTAGCTTGCTCAAGATAGGCTCGAAAAGGTCCTGGCGCAGCTCGGCACCGTTGTGCATGAACTGGTAGAGCGCGTGGCGGAAGCCCTCGATTGACAGACCTCGGCCGTAGTACTTGTTGCGGCACAGATAGTGGCCTGTGTCCATCTGGAACACCTGGGACAAAAAGAAAGACAAAAGGAATAAGGCCACTGCTCCGGGTGTGTGTTCACTACTGTGTGTGTGTGCACTTGGATGGGTTAAATGCAGAGCACAAATTCCGAGTATGGGTCACCACACTCGGCCACACGTCACTTCACTCACTCACAACACTAAGCATTTATATTGCATAAAAAAACAGAAGGTGAAATGTGTCACTTTCTTAAGCAAAGAACAACAACAACAAGGAGATCCTATCATAGGTTTATTGTAAATCTCAGCATTTCAAGGTTTGTTTAATGTTTTTATTTATTCACCCCAAGTTCTGCTTTCTTGCAGATGATATTAAGCTAAATTCCCCATTTCTTCTTGTCCTTGTGCAGGAATAATCTTATTTAAGCCCCTTTAAGACAGAATTAGGCTGCCAACCCAATTCATTATGCATGCTCATTATGTAGGATATTGCATAACAAACGGTAAGGTGAAACCTACGTAGTATATTATATGCCCATTTCATCCACTGAAAAGGAGACTAAAATAAGCGCCTGCTGGAGTTAACCACCCACAGTATGTGCAATATCATCACTGTTCAGACAGTTTAATTATTAAACAGTATGATTCATTATTATTGGACACATTTTTTTAAACCACATTTATTTATTAACCTTTTTTTTTTTAAATTATATTTTCTACATAAAAATGCCCTATAAAAACACACCTAAGAAATAAAACATAGTATCTTATATTTTCCCCTCAAAATACAAATAATTCAAATATATGAACAGTATTTAAACTGTGCCATTCCTCCTCACAGCTCTAATTGATGGCTGCCAAATTTATAGGGATGATGGTCTTTTTTTAAACCGGCCCTAATCACGACACAGTTGTCTTGGAGTTCAACTTCAGTGTTCCAACGTCACGGCTGTGTACACATTCATCAATCAACACGGCGGAGCAAAGCTGGGCATTAATTTGCTCTGGTTGTTTTTGTTCCAGGTCTTTCACTGCGGATAGAGTTATCAGAGTTAGACGCCGTATCAGTCAGAGGAAAACAGTTATTCCCAGCTAGATAGAAGTGGACAGCTATAATGGGAACCACTTCACTCAGCCACGCAGCTTCATTCCTCACTTCACAGCCCCTTGTCATGGCTCTAGAATTAGAAAGCAGGAAAGCCATTAATGAAAGCCACTTCCTGCTTGGACGCCTGACCTAAGCGTACTCAAACAAGGCAGTGGGTATAACGTTAAACGCTGTGTATGCACATTAAACAGGATGCACATTCTCTATGCTGCTTCCGAGAGACCGCCTGAAAATTAATAGTACAAACATGAACAAAATCATAGTAGACACTCAAAAGCTCTGAACACAGATGCAAAAGGATTAGGCATGAAATAAGTCTGAGTTCACTGTGACAGCGTGGAGCCACAGCCAATCCATATACAGAGTGCGACAGTATTAGCATGTAAACAAAGCAAACGAGACTGACAGACTGAACGATTCTGATGCTATAAGAGGAAGGATTCAGGACTGATGGAGGTTTAGCTATTTTCTTGCTGAACAGGTATCTGTTCTTTAACTTGGTGGACCGTAGATTAGAGCTGATTTTATCCTCGTAGAGTTTGTGTTGTAACGCAGTTCGGAGCTGTTGAGTTTGAGAACTCGTGAAAGCCAGTAGTGACTAACAGGACGTGTTTGTGGGTTTCTCCACATTTTAATATTGCAAACTTGAGTGCGTGTGAGATTCAAGCCCTCTGCTTGCAAGAGCTGTGTCAATTTAAACTCTAGCGAAGTTTGTAGCTGGTGTACCAACACTATCCAGTTTGTGCAAAACAGCCTGGAGATTAGATGACAAAATACACAAAGAAAACAGAAAGCAAAACCATCACATTAGGTGACTTATTCGACTAGTTTATGTTTGGGTGTAGCTCGTATGATACTAAAAAAAAAGAACACAGTTTCACCACAGCAGGTGATGCATGAGCACTGCGGCTGGACCAGGCAGTCATAATGAGAGCTAACATCCTGTACCTTTAAAAATGAACTCAACAGTGAGCAGAGGAATCAGGCCAAATTTTCCATCTCTTAGTTAGAATGATGTTAAGTGAAGACATGCACAGAAGATGCAAAGCCAGGTGCAGGAATACTCGTTCATGCAAATGTAGAATGCTGCTGGGACATCTACCCAATTACATCACGTTGCATGAGACCAAAGTTTACAATCTGACTTTTGCATTGGCCAACAATCTAAAGGGCATTTTCTCAAAACAGACAAGCAAATACTTGGTGCAAACCGAATGAAACCATGCACATATGGTCGTCTTTACCTGCATCCCACACACGCGCACGCCCAGAGTGGCAGAGGTGCTCTGCTCACACTTCTTCATCTGACGAGCGGCCTTCTCCTCGGAGGCGTCGTCGCCGTGCTGCCGCGTGCCCATCTTCAGGTCCAGGATGCAGGGGCAGCTGAAGTGATGTACTACGTTCTCGAGGAGTAGAAATTCTGAAGAGAAGCTCAGTCAAGGAACACTTCCAATGGGGAGGTCCATAACAACAGGTCTTTTTTTTCCCCACCAATACTGCAAATTCATTTGTTTTATGTAAACTAGTCAAATTTACAGCTTGCTGAAGTACCTGCTGCCGCATTTTTTTTAAACTACTCAAATGTAATGCGTTAAACTTCTACCACAGTGCTGCTGAAATGCAGATTCTGGCTGGTCAGTTGATGTTGATTAATTTTCTTGATATTGTTTCTATAGTAACAACTCACACAGGGATATGGAGGATAATGCACAAACATAAAAAAAATGGCATGTAATCACTTTTGTTTAATCAGCACTTTTGTAAGAAGTCTCCAGTGTCAGTACTATGTGTATTATTTAATAAAAATTAAGAAATTGCTGTAGTATGAGAAAAATAAAACACTTTGGGACATGCTGTTATAGGAAAACAATCAGCTTCAGGGTGATAACAGTAACTCCGCTTTGTGCCTGGCCACAAAATATCATCCTGTAGTTGATTTGATCACAATCAACAGAAGTATTTTGCTATAATATTTATGATGTATATTTTAATTTCACTCAGCCTCAGCTACCAAACTGGATTTAGTAAAACCTTTTGTGTGTATAGAGGCATTACTGGGAAATCTGATCTTGATTCTTAATATGTCACAGAGCTTTGCAGCAGGATAGAGCCATTGCTAACCCAGTGCTCCAATAGCCTAGAGCTTCATTTAGAAAAGAGAACAAACTGACACCCATTTTGGACAGCCAGTCTATTATGTCAGATTTCTGGGGCGCGCTGAATAAATTAAGTTGCCTACTGCTAAATCCCAAGTGGTGCCTTCTGAATAAGTACAGGAAATTAGCAAAATGCAGAGTGATTACTTCGGTCAATTCCCACTTTTCAGCACTAGTAAAATCTAAACAAGACAGATATTAGTGAGCCAAGCGGAAAATCTAATCTGGACAGTCTCTAGTTTCTGCAGCTGTATGGGAGATTATGTTTGCTTCAGGGATAAAGTCAGCTAGACAATGATGGGAGACCACCAGGAACACCTGAACTTGGATTCCTGAGCTTGCAGCCAAGTTCACTGACAGAGACAGAGAGCTCAAGCTCAAGACAACTTTTTTTTTTTTTTTTCCCCTCATCCCATTTTCTTTGTGATTACATTCAGTGGGACATGAGGGCACGATATTTCAGAGAAAAACGGAATAATCTCTCACGATATCTTTACCCTGATTTTAACCTCTGGAACATACTTTGTTATGGAAACTACTGTGACCCGATTCAGCACGAAAACAAGCCCAACCAAACAAAAGTTTCACCTTCAGCTGTTTGTCCTCACCCCTTTTTTTTCCCCCCCACACAGCGGTGCATCAGGGAACCAGTGAACCCTTTAAAGAAGCGGCTCTTGTAGCCAGCTGTGTTCAGAGTCATGTACTCAGCTGTGAGAGTTTACTACTGAATGGCATAAAATTAAAAAACAACCATGTTGAATTTTACATGGTTACATGTAACGCATGTACATGGTTACAAGCGCCTCTGGTTTCGAGAATATATTTCAGGAGCCAAAGTTAAATCCTTGAGCATCTTTGCATGGTACAAAGCCAACAATTATACGCAAGAGATGTTTTCATTTAAGTGTTGCTAAGTGTAGCTGCATTAAAATAAACACCCCCACTTGGTTCACACCTTATTTTAATAACAGTCATGTGTAAATAACTTCGATCAAGTCGGTGTCATGGTCACAAGATAACGCTGCCAGCCCCAAGCCCCTGACTTTACTACTGCTTAGCTTGAGACAAGCAGCATTTTGTTTTGATTTTTCCAGATAAGAATCAGATCTTTTATCGTGGAATGGCTTCTTCTCACTTAACCAACCTGAACCATACCTGCCTCTTAAGGAAAGACTGTTAAAGCACACAGCAAAGCAGGATACTGTAGAGCTTCCTCTCCTTGGATTCAGAGCGCATGCGGCTGAGCTGCTGCTTGTGGCAGCGCAGGCTCCAGGGGTTGTGGCTGATCTTTTCTGAGCTCAGGCCACTGTTGCCATCCAGCATTTGGAAGGGCACGTCAGAGCAGATCTGCAAGTCCAGACGTGGACTCTTCAGCTCTTGCAGACTGACGACGCAAAAAAGAGAAACATGGTTATTCACAGCACAAGCTTGCTGTAGGCACAAGGTTAAGACACCAGCTAACTGAGTCACTGGATATCATGTTGCCTTAGTGACCATGTTGGATTTCATTGAAGACACTAAGCATTCAAACGAGGAAAGAACAAGATGTTCAGTCAACTCTAATAAGCTTAATTTGAAATGGTAAAAAAAAAATTATAAAACAAACTCCCAGTTATTTGCAGTGCAGTTCATATGCCAAGAGCATATTGATCCTCTTACTTACTGGGTTACAAAAAAGCCCAAATTCCCATTTAAGGCATTTCAATTACACTTTATTACAGCCAAACAGAGAAGAGAAATATTTTCAGCTCAAATGTTCAATGTGCGTAGATTAGGGCTGTTCAAACACTAAGAAACCAGTGTTTGATAATATTTAATAACCATAATTATTGAATACATACACTAAATGACCAAAAGGATGTGGACATCTGATCATCACACCCATATGTGGTTCTTCCAAACTGTGGCCACAAAGTTGGAAGCACAGAGTTGTTGGTTCCAGTGATTTCCCTTCACTGGAACCAAAAGGCCCAAACATGCTCCAGCATGACGATGCCCCTGTGCGCAAAATGAGGTCAATGAAGACATGGTTTACAAAGGTTGGAGTGGAAGAACTCAAGCAGCCTGCACAGAGCCCTGACCTCAACCCCACTGGACACCTTTGGGATGAACTGGAACGATAACTGCATCCCAGGCCTCCTCGCCCTACATCAGTGCCTGATCTCAATAAAGCTCTTGTGGGTGAATGATCACAAATCCCCATAGCCACGCTCCAAAATCTAGTGGAGAGCCTTCCCAGAAGAGTGGAGCTTATTATAACAGCAAAGGGGAACTAAATCTGGAATGGGGTGTTCAAAAAAACAAAATCACATATGTGATGGTCAGATGTCCACATGCTTTTATATATAATGTATGTACGTATTCAACGGCAAACATCTACATTATGTGTCACTTTTAGTTGCTCAGTATCAATCTGTAATACCCTGGATGCGGTATTCCTCAAGTTCTAGCACACACTTACTGAAGTCACTCTTTCTGTTGCCAAATCTCGATCCATATTTCATGATGCATATAGTGCACTATGTAGGTTCTACAAAGCCATTAAGTTACAGCCTTTACAGTGAGCATACATTAGACTGGGATTTGACCTATCTGTGGTGAAGGGGTTTAAAAAAAATGATTACTGTGCGAAAGATGAGGTAAAGTGGGCAGATTTTTAGAGGGCCCTCAGATTGAGTATGTAAAAACAATCAACATACAAACACATGAAAACATAATATGCATAAAAATAAACACAAACATGATTTTTTTTTAATGACTAAAAAAATGGCACTGCCTCCTTACGATCTACTTAAAAAAGCAACATTTTTCACCCTCCATGGTATGTGCAATATGAATGCACAGTGTTTCCTTACTGCTAATATTTGCTGTCTGAGGCAATATTATAGTCTCATTAATACTCAAATGCATTTGAATAGTAATCTTTTAAATAATTAATATTTTAATGCAGTTTCGTGTTTATAGCTCTGTAACAGACTTGGCCCATAATGCTACTTTTACTACAGCGTAGGATTGTAGGGTTGTATGATTTAATTGTCTCTACATGATATTAGCCTGCCATGATATCCAGTGATGTTTTTCCCTGATTGTATTATAATACCAGTCCTGACAATGTTGATGCATTTGGCGTTGGAGCTCTGCAATTTAACATCTGAGTACACTAGTATGAGATGTATATATACACACAATTCAGAAATATGCCAAAACACCAGTTTTTCTATAATAATTGTTGTAGAAGTGTTTTGAATGCTCCAACATTAACTGATGCCACCTTCCCCCCCCATCTCCCTTCCCCCTTTCCCCATCTCACATGCCCTCGACTCGGGTGCCTTCACTTTCTGTCAAGGTAAATAGAGAATGTTGAAGGAGTTCATTAATGTAAAATAAAATTAATCTATCTGTGTTCAACTAAGCCAACATTAGACATATATAGTTAATAAATAAATATGTATGTAATATAGTTTACTGTATTAAACAGCAAAAGATAGTTAAACATCTCTTTCAGTTTTCAGCCAAAAAACAAAAAATAGGGCAAAAATTGACCTAAAAAGCTTAAATAGGTCTACAGCAAAGTGTCAAATGTAACACTTTACAAATAATGTTAATAAAGGTGATAATTAGAAAGCAATTAAACACACGGATATCAGTTTTGGATGATTAAATCACGAACAAATACATATCACACATGCCTACTACACAGGGTGAAAAACCTGTCTGAACAGGCAGAACAATGACTTGGTTTTGTGTTATATTAATTTGATCATACTTGATCCATATTATATCACAAAACTAACTGCCTGAAAGTATAATATAACCACCTAGCAGTATGAAGTAATCAAATTATTAATTGCAGTGACTGCATACAATGCTTATATCTTAATTAAATGGCTTCTCTGTGTACTATATCCTGTAAGTTAATACCATTTTGAATGAACAGTCTCAGCTCTGCATGTTCACAGGTTATATCGATTTACAGTGACAAGTGCAATAAAATCACACCACCACAACGATGGTATGGTTGAACTGTCCACATTTAGCCCATATTCTGCTTCCTAGTGACAATATAAAGGCTTACTTGTCATTAGTGTCACTTTCGTGGGCCGCTCTTTCCTCTTTATGGTCACTGCTGGAGCGATGCAGGCTGCGGCGCGAGTGTTTCCGCCGTGGTTGGTCCCTCTCGGGCAGCTCTTCGTGGTCCAGTCCTTCGCTCTCCACATAAGGGTACGCCACTAGGTTAATGTAGCCATCCATGTCGCCCTCAAAACACACCAGGACCACACCTGCATCAAAGATTCAATAACGTTAAACTATACAAACATAAACGTATGAAACCTTAAACATATGACCTTGAAGCAACAATGATTATTCAATCCTAATCTACCACAATTGTATGATTTTACATTGGAAAATAATTTTAGCACGTTACTAAAATACAATACACTAAAATATACTAAAATACACTAGCAATGTACTGGATAAAAATTAGGTTGGGGAAAAAAAAAAAAAAAAAAAAAAAGTGCTGGAGCATTGCTTTAAATTTAAATTACTGTGTTCCAAAGATCACAGACCAAAGCTACGCTTTATTAATCTGCGGCTGTACAACACCAAAAAGAAAACTAAAATCTAGGTAAACTCTTAGAAAACTAAGCAGATGATATTTCCCATGGTGATATAATACAAATTCTAAATATTTAAGACCTAAGAATGCTATGGGTTTCAGAAAGAAAGACTACGCTGGGAGGATGTCAATATGACTGACTGCGCCGTAAAGCGGTTTGCGTCAGCAGACGGAAAGGAGAGAAGCCCGGGTGTGGAGTGCGTTGGGAGGGAGTGAGAAAGAACAGAAGGTGCTACGAGGGAACAGACCATGCATCATCCAACTGACTCGCAGCTACTGGATGGCCTTTTTAGCTCTGTGATCCCTCCTTGGTGAGGTCATCCCAGTTATTGGAGCTAATGAATGAAGACAGTGCTGATGTCAGAGCTGAGCAGCCTCTATCAGGGACAGCCTGAGTGAGTGTGTGTGTGTGTGTGTGTGTGTGTGTGTGTGTGTGTGTTACACTAGCAACTGCATCTGTTTATGAGCCAGCGAAATAAAGCTCCCGTAGCACTGTGCTAATACGGGAAGGGTTCAGTTTAATGGGCATTAAGGATTTAGTGTTGGCTTGTTTCTCAGAGGCCTTAAAGACACAGAGCACTCCAAGTCCCTGATACTGTTTTTTTCCTCAGACGCAACTTATGAACGTAAACTTCACACATGCAGACCACCACTCACATGGTTTATTTTAAGTACTGTGGGGAGCAAAGGTCCAAGCCTTTCCACATTACAAAAACAAATCCAAGGATAAATGTGACACATAGTTCAAATTCTTGCTTTGAAGCACTGAATAATTTTGGAGTTTTCATCACCTCTTGTGGATATTTTAGAAATATAGATTAGTGCACAACTCTCTTCTATATACAGTGGCCAGAAACAGCATAATATCTGTAGCATGTTTTGTTTTTTTTGCTTTGGCCACATTTCCATAACAAGGTTGATACTGACAAATGTCAGATAAAACACATACCAAAAAATACCCAAACTGACTACTTGATTGGATGCTTTTTAATGAAAACCAGCAGCCGCCAAACAAAACAAAATAAAAAATTTTTTTTAAAAAAACACACAAACCTACCCACTTCCAAATCATGACAAACCTCAAAAGGACATGATTAAAAATGAGTTACACAGACTATTTGTGGCTTTAAGCTACAAAGCTTTTTGCTTTCAACCGAGTGATCGCAGACTTCTTATGGGATCCAATGATGTGGGAAGAAACACTGATTAAAAGGCAACGCATGAACTTAAATGACACGATTATACATCAACTATAGAAAAATGGACAAATAATTGATGTTTAAAAAAATATATATTTTTTTAATCTAATGTGTAAATAATAGGCTAGCCAGATGATTAGCCTTTAACTCTGATACTTTTAATAGTGTCCTTCTCTCCGTCACCATCATTAGAGAATTAAAGTTGGTCACATATCAACCTGATGCTACTAAACTGAATCTAAATGTACTGCGTCGTAGTAGAGTCAGTGGTATCGCCAAATATCAGATTGTTGCCTTTCGAAATTGGATCACGTCGTGTCGAAGCCTGAGGTTTACACCCCTGTAGTTCACTATCAGGATCATGTTTCCACAACATGAACAGCCATGTCTCAGAGAGAGTAGAACAAAAGAAAAAACTTATGATCAAATGCAGAAGAAATCAGGAGTATGGCTGTCACTGTCATCAGACTGGCTGTAGCACTGGAGCAACACTTCAGCCATTGTTTGCACCACTGCTGTCCCTCCTCTAACTACAACCTCTGTTTATCTATTTATAGCTCTTTACACCATTTTACACATACCTCTAAGGTTTACAGGCGATTCTTCCAAGCGTGCCATCATGCATGAACAATGCTGAGCCTGTAGCCCCCAAAGCTGGCCCTATTTTTAAAATCGGCTGTGTGGCCACCCACTGCAAGGGACAAATTCTCACGAATGGAAAAAAGCATGAGCTGCAGCCTTACTCAAGCACGGACTGAAATAGGTGCCAAGAGTTTAAGATGTATGTATTTATTTACTCCAATCAGTGCACGAGGTGAGAGTTACTTCATGAGGAAGGCATGTTGTGTATCTAGCACGGTAACATCGGGGTAGAGGGGAGACACAAGCCAGGTGCTAAATGGGTTTTGAGAGACGAGCTTTGAGCAATGTCACGTACGCTTCCGTGTTAAGGACAAACAATTGGCACGGAGGAGGTATACAAATCCAATAACACAATGAATCCAGGTGCAGAACGTAACGGCTTGGATTTAATCTGAACACAAACAGGGATAACCTATTATCGTTGTGAAGAAGAGAGTTTGAAACAAATTAAACACTATGACACTAGAAAGCTGGAGGTTGAAATATTTGTCATGGGGTTCATTCCTTTTTTTTTTTTTTTTTTAATACTAATTAAAATTTTCATATCATCTGTATCAAATAACAAAAAAAATCCACATTAATATTTAGGATCCTGTGGTGCACGTTTAGTCAGGTAAACCAGTTTTTTTTGGTTAAATGACCCTTGTGTCAAATGCTAATATAGGAAAATAGATCTAAATAAATGTGTTATTTATGGCATACTCAGCTTTTATGTGAATTTTCTCAATTCTCAAATTTTCTCCTTAAATATAACAAATAGAAGTGATATTATGAAGTAGTTAATTTCCAACAGGAATTTTCTCGTTTTCTGGTCAGTCTTAAATGGTATGGTCCTATTGGCCATGTTCAACAATACATGTTCAACAACGTGGTTACTCTTCATGTAGTGAGCATATACGGTAAGTAAGTAGCCATTTGTAATTTTCACCTCTAAGAGACTTATTTTGTAATGCTTTTATTAGATGTAATGATGCACCACATTAAGCTGTCACAAGGATGACACTGCACATGAACATCTTCGTAAAACACTAGGTTACGTAAGCTCTGGATAAGTCCGTCAGTTAACTCGGATGAATTTCACGCAGGTTAGAGCGATCATATGCTGCTTTGTCTCAGCCGCTGTGATGCTGAATGTCAAAACATCTCCATGCCGTGCACCTGGCCCTTGTGCTCTGTTTGCTGTGGTTGCTAAAGCAGAGCAGCGTCAGCCTTAACAAATCATAATGAGGAAGCAGTCTGAAATCAGGATTAATGGCTTTGTGTCTCTTCCTCCGTCTTTACTGCGACAAAACTGCCCTTGATCCCATCTGCCTGTTGAACATCCTGTTTAAGAAAAAAGCTATTTGTACCCTGCAGACTGGCTGTATGTGAGTATATGAGAGTCAAGGTTGTGATATTTTCAGACTGAATTTTAACTTGGTTGCACGTAAAAAAAAAAAAAAAAAAACATAAATAAATAACTGTAAATCTAAATAAAATATTACCTTTGTATTCTGGCGTAAACTCCTTCATCTCCGGAGGCAGAGACTCATAAAATCGCTGCTCGCGGCTGATGAGTGGCTTGCAGACGGTGTGGTCATCGTAGCGCATCATGCTGGTATGGCCGCCCACCTGGTGGACAAAGGGTTCGAGTGGCACCCCTCCACCGCGCCCGCCATGTCCTTGCCCCTGACCCTGGCCTGTGTCCGATGCATTGTGGTGTTTGCCCGTCTCCATGGTGTGCGGGACGCACATGGCGCTGACCGGCCGCGTGGTGCTGGGGGCATGGGCTCGGGTGCGCAAGCCGGGCGAGCGCGGGGCACACGGGGGCGGCGGCTGGGAGCGCACGCTGCCGCCGGGAGGGGGAGGAGCCAGCCCGCCGGCCACGCCCGCCAGCCAATCGATCCCGGCGCCAAGAGCGTTGGGACACGCCCTTACCGCTGCCTCCTAAAAGAGTGAGGGAATGAGAGTTAGTTCATGTAAAAACAAACAACAATTTCTAAACACAGGTTTTGTTAACCGTGTTCACAAAACATCACCATGCCAACACAACAACACATACACACAAAACAGACTGCCCAAGATCCAACAAACAAATCTCAGCCAAATATGCAAAAGGCTCATATAAACACAAAATTGTATACGCGTGTCAAGTCGCTGTGGCAGACAGAACACAGCAGGCCACTCAGCCCAGAACCCTTATTACATTAAGCTGCTCCTCATCAGAAGCACAAGCCGTCCATCAACCCAGATGTCTGGCATCAAAGCATCCCAGCACCGCTCCGGATCCAATCAGGACAACCCTTTTAATCAGACCGAAAATGTAATCCTTCCCAACCGGGTGATCTACACATGCAACTTTCATCAGTGGTTGTAAAAAGAACCGGAGACACTATAAGAGCACTCAGGAGGAGGAAAAAGTGTCTTGGCACAAACTCAGCTTAGTGGAATACGTGGCGATGAAGATGTGCATATATATGACTATATACTACAGTATGTTATCCCCATATTTTATTTTGATGCACTTCATTACAGGTGTTAACAGTAATTCTGTAAGATAAGAACTGATGCTTTGTGACAGACTGCTAGTTTAAAACAATGGAGTAACAAGCAACAGGTAAATTAACACATTTATTCTGGTTCAACTTTAAAAACAGATTATGCTAAGATGAGTTCAGTGTTTTTTATTATTTGGGCATTATAAATGTTGCACTCCTATTTTGGTTGCGCATCGTGTCAGTAAGCCTCAGAAAAATACTGTCACGATGGCATGTTGTAATGAATATCACGAGAAATTGTGAATGGGCAATCACCCATTGCTAATAAACGTCGTGTACAATATCCTAAAAAAAAGACAGGCAGAACTGACCTCAGTTCACACTTGCACAACAACGGTAGTTAATTGCCGGGACTGATCAAGCCGTACATGGAATTGCATTCCAGAAATTTCCAATTAAGCCTCAGTGCCAGTGTTTGACGCTCCAACAGCAATGGGGACAAGTTGGCCTCTCACACCTGGCTCCTCTATTCCATATGACATTCGCTCCACCACGGACACAGCGCTGCTCGACTTCATGCTCCTCCCAAAAACAGCGCACCATGTGCTCATTTTACTCGGACCAGATTCCAGGCAGTATGTTTAACAATGGCAAATATGAAGAACACACTTCTGAAATGAAGCTGAATTATTTTTTCCTGTAAAATCATTAACTCAGGACACTGACTGGAATGAAAGACAGGCGGCTATAATGACTTGAATAAACAGGAGTTATGGATTTGCACACAAGACTCTGTGAGACAGGTTAATGTGTAAAGAAAGTAATGATAAGGATTACAGAAACACAATGAAGCACTGACCTGGAAAAGCACCTCCATCCATCGCTAAGAATATCGTTTCAACATGACAGACCATTACATATTTAGGCAATTAGAGCTTCATGAGAAGCTCAAACGGCTAAAATTCAAACATCAGGCATGAGCTACCCATAACTCGGCAAACGCTCCTAATATACATGTTCTCAGATGTTTCGGATGTTCCCAGTAAGCAGGCTTAGAGTGTGCAGGACTTCAGTTACGATCATATACTGCTTCTTGGGGATACATCCTGTATAACCGGCACCTGCTATAAATGATTGGATATGACAAGAATCCTACCTCTTCCAAAAAATCCAAAGGAATTTTTGACAGGACCTTTGCTGGGAAAGGCAGAGGTGGGAGTGAGTGAAATTTCCAATCTCTCTGACTGGATGTTTAAAGAACCTGCTGCACATACAGCATCATGGAGAGTGGGCGTTCCAAATGCTTTACATCCAGCCACCATGCGGTAAAACGAGGGAAGGAGGCGAGACAGCTGTGGGTTTCACAAATGCATGCGACAAATAAAATAAAAATTCCCCACCAACACCGACACACACACACACCCCACAACTTGTCAAGGTCATACAGCACAACACAATCTAATTGGCATAGTGCTGGAATTGGATTGAACAGAAGAGCTGTAACAAGAGAAAGGTGACTTTGGCTCTAATCAAAATTCCCAGCACGGTTAAACCGTTACTACCAACAGGAAAGGCAGTTTACCAACTGATTTAATCAGGATTAGAATTTCAAAAACAATGCACCCCTCCACTAAATCCTATCATATTCCAACATCACAAACACAAGTTTGGACAAATCATAATTTAATTAGCCTAGCACACCTAACTGACCCGGCTACAAATTGGTAGCTAATGTAAAGTAATAACGTATAGGGAGTTAGTTAGCTGGTTAAGTGCATTAAAACAGACGAAAAAAGTGAATACATGATGGTTATCCTCTTCTAATAAAGCCTGACTAGCGTCATTATTTGCTCTTGATGTTTTATTTATAGCAAGAGAATTACATGACAGCTTTGTGGTGGTATTTTTGTTTCCACATACCTGTGTGTTGCTGATTTTAAATTTCTCCTTGGTCGTCCATGTATGCTAATTAGTCCAACCTTGAAAAAACCATTCTAGAGTGAAAAATAGATTGTGCCTTGGCCTGTGTGTGCACCGCAGCAGGTGGTGGGATTGGGAACTAGTAGCTCTAGGTAGTAGCTATAGTTATAGCATCGAGGTGTGCTGCGCTACAAACACAAACAGCCCTAGCAGCCCGGCCATAAACTCCGCTTGTCCTAGGCACTAGGCTACTAAATTTGTCCAGCCCTGAAATACCAAAATGATCATAGAAAAGAAAAGAAAAGAAAAAGGCCAAGGTACACTATACAGCCAAAAGTATGTGGACACCTGACAATCACACCCATATGTGCTTTTTGAACATCCTATCCCAGATTTAGTTCCCCTTTACCGTTATATTAACCTCCACTCTTCTGGGAAGGCTTTCCACTAGATTTTAAAACATGGTTGTGGGGATTTAACCATTCAGACTTCGTGAGGTTGGGCAATGATGTCGGGTGAGGAGGCCTGGGACATAGTTGACGTTCCAGTTCATTCCAAGGGTGTTCAGTGGGGTTGAGGTGAGGGCTCTGGTTCAGGCCACTCGAATTCTTCCACTCCAACCTTGTCAGACCATGTCTTCATGCTTTGTGCACAGGAGCATCGTCATGCCAGAACACGTTTGGGCCTCTTAGTTCCAGTGAAAGGAAATTGTACATACAAAGACATTCTAGACAATTCTGTGCTTCCAAATTTTTTGCAAACACACATGGATGTGATGGTCAGGTTTCCACAGACTTTTAGCCATACAGTTTAACTGACCTGTTTTGAAACAGGAAAATCACTTAATAGCCCCAGCGCCACCAAGCTGCCACTTTTGGGCCCTTGAGCAAGGCATTTAACCCTCTCTGCTCCTGAAGTGCTGTATCATGGCTGACCCTGTACTCTCACCCCAGTATCTTAACAAGCTGAGATATGTGAAGGAAAGGAATTTCACTATACTGTAGTGTGCATGCAACTAATAAAGGCTTTCTTCATTGTTGCGTAACTATCATTGGCATCTAAACAGTTCAGTGTCCTCAGGTGTTCCCAATCATAAAAGAGTCACCCGACCAGCTAAGCACAGCCCTGAAACAATGGTTGCATAGCAGGTTTTTTTTTAGCTTGGCATAACAGCGACCTTACTTTGCCTGTGTCGTGAGAGCTGCTAAGTGTATGCCAACCATGACAAAATAACTGAAGCGCCTGCTCAATGTTAATGTCTGGAGAGCATTAACAGAAACTACATCTTCAACCAATTACTTTCTGTCCTCACATGGCACTCAACCTGGGTCTACTTCCTCCATACCAAATGTTAAGGAGATGCAGAGCCATGTTTCCCGGCTCTTCGGGAATGCCCTTCAAGGTTGGAATGATTGGAGTGCAAACTTGGGGCAGTCCTTCCTCTACAGGCCTCATTTACCATCACAGAATACCTGACCACTCAGTCAAGCCATGGTAATGGTGGCTCTATTTAGCACAAATCTTCCCAATCCTGGTCTTGGAGTACCACTGGCCTAATATGTCCTAATATTTTTCTTGCTTGAGCACACCTGGTCCAACCAATCATCTAATTAATGGGTCATTCCAAAAGGCTTGCTCCACACCAACAAGTGTGAATTTGGGTGAAATCACATTTTTTCATGTCCATTCTACCTTTCCATCCACACACAAAAAAAGTGTTTTCCAGGGAAAAGGCTAAAAGGTGCTGGGACAGGGAGTACACTCCAGGACTCCAAGTTTTGGGAACCACCAAATTACAAAGTTAGATCAGACACGAGATCATACATTGAAAGTTTACAGCACTCCTGACATCACTGAGCAGTGACTGAGTGGCTAGAGACCACAGCAACACACACACCCCCACCCCACCCCCACCCCCCATGCACTACCTCTTGGTGTCAGCATGGAAAAACCATTTTTGCAATCACAGACAGTAAAGACTACTACTAGTACTAATGGAACTAAATGTACTGGGCACAATGCATTCAGAAAGGCACTTAAAAAAAAAAAAAAGAAAGAAAAAAAGAAAAAGAAAAGGAAAAAAAAACAGCTTCAGGCTTGTGACGTGAGACCGGATATCAAATCGGCAAACTGTTTTCTTTTGCACTAAAGAACATCTTTAAATATTTAAATAAACGCTACACAAATTGCAATCCTATCAGTTTCCAAAATTGCCTTATATAGTATCTAGAATCTTCAATGATTTATGACTCAGGTTTTAGTTTTTAAACAAAGATTTTACAAGAGGGAAGAAGACAGTGATGTTGTACAGTAATTCATGTTATTATCAATGTTGAAAACTGAAAGTGAAAAAGAAGGCTTGGCCAAACCCTTGCCTCATTTTGCAGCAGGAAAACCCCTGAAAGCAAATCAATAGACAAGAGTTACACAGACCACAAAAAAAAAACAACAATAAAATTTGTGGCAGGTTTCAAAACATCTTTTGCAGATGATTCTGTTTAAATGGCCAAATTTCACCACTATATCCTGTACATCACAGAATCTCTAAGAGCCAGATCCAACAGGCCAGAAAGATTAAAACAATTCAACAAATATGACTAATGTGTCATACTGCCTTACAATAAACTATATTTGCACAGACTACTTACAGTTAGTGCGCTTTTTTTTTTTTTTTTAACTGGGCATGGGTCTAGTACAGTTTTTGGTACACCAAACATGGAGACCAAAAAAAAAATAAAATCTCAAAAAAAGGACACTTATTTATGCAATCAAAAGTAACACTGCTGCTTTTTGTCTCTTAACCTGCACTGAAGTTCAAGTTCAATTTCCCAGCAATGACAACTTTTCTTTTTGCTCGTACCAACTTCACAGAGGCTTTTAGTATATTGGTAATGTCCTTTACAATTAACAATGCAATGTATATTTTCTTGGAAATTGGGTCAAACTGAAATAGAAATGGCACGGATACAATCCACTATCAGAAAGCGTGTGATTGGATTTCTGAAGAAAAATAAGAACAGATCCTATTCTGTAAACACACTACGCTAAACATAAAACTGTTAAAGGTGTTTAAAATGGAGGTATATTCATCACCCTCACTGGGAGTAACGAGGATTGATTCCCTGTATCACTAGCAAACAATCTTGTCAAGAGCATATCCTTCATTATTCCCTCTGGAAGCCTCTGTATTCAACATGAATCCCGGACCGAAAAGTACACCTTACAACGGAAATGCAAATGTTCTTCTGAAGCATGATAATTCAACAAACTAAACGGACAATGTTCATTAAAAGGCACACGCAATGGAAACCTCAATCAAATCAATTATCCGATAGACTAAAAGGCATTCATTTAGACCACAATGAGAAACACAAAAGCACAGCAACCATTGTACAGAGCCCATGTGTTGAAATCAGGGTTGCTCCACTCCATTCTCTACGTCCATAATCCACGCTCTCTTATTATTTAGTTGCTGATTAGAATCGCTGATATTCATTACGACACGCAGAGACTCATACACGTGTAGAACAATGCGCTTTGATGCCTGGGGCATGTGAAGGGGAAAATGGTGCGACCCCGTTAATTTCCCAATCCATACTGACACACATGGGATGACGCAAGCTCTCATTGGGCTATCGGCTGAAAACAAGGGGTATGGATTATACAAGACAAGGCCATTGGCCAGCTCTCTGTCACACCCCTAGTCTGAGAATGACACTTTCAAGTCAGTACGCTCACGCTGAGCTGCCACTTCATTGTCCCTCTCCTATATACCCTGGCATCAGCTCTCATTCAGGTCTGCAATCAAAATATCATGGTTATAGATTATATCTAGGTCCATATTTACTGACGCTGAGGTAAAGAAAAACCTCCTATAAATACTGCAACACACGTTTTCAAAGAGGCTAAGGGAGCAGATGGGATTTCACACACCGGAGCAAGGCAGACGCCCATGGGTATATTCTCAAAACTTGACCTAAATACATCTCCTTTGTAGAATGCTGGGAAAATGTTGCTCATATAAAAGGAAAAGCCTACTATAAATATTTAGTATGAACTCTTGGCAGAAAAAGCTAATTCTGCTCTCCTTACACAGAGCTTGTTAATACATAGTGCGCTGGAGAAAGAGTTTTAACTTTAACGCAAAAGCTGGTCTTTTAAGACCATAACCCGGGGTTAAAAAGCAAACAGTCTTGCTCAGTGTGTGGGTTTCGAGTGACACATTCTCCTCCTGACTTAATCTTTTTCAAGATGGGCCTGTTGGACATTCCAGTGAGTGATTAGCGCAAGAGGAGAATCCCCCCCCCCCCAGACTCATATCCATCAACACTTCCATCTGTGATATCTTCATCACAAGTTCATGTGGAGAATCGTACACTTTGCTGCTCTGTGGGGAGCCGACGAAGACTGTATCAAATAAGTCATGGCCCTAGACTGGAGGAAAGCTGTTGGCTCAGATGAGCACAGCACAAACTCAAACATGTACTTACTTAAAGATGCATTAGTCAGTAGTAGTCATGCTCTAGCTTTAAGTAGGTAAAGGCCTAGGGGGTGGAGTTGGACCCGATCCAACTCCTCCTACAAGTTTAACCCTAACTCCAACCCCTACCGCTAATCCACACAACACTGTACAACATGGAACAACACACTTAACACAAATTCTCCAGCCTGAAACACACCGAGTCGTCTCCACTCGCTTCTGCAGGGTATTTTTTTACTCCTTGAACCGACCTTCCATTTCTGTCCATGCATACAAAGCCACGCCCCCAGAATCTACGCTGGCCAGCAGCCATTTTGCCCAGTAGGCCGTTCAACTGCTTGACTGTTATTATAAGTTATTACACTATAATATATTCAGTTCATGCTGATCTGCTGCTGCGAATGAGCCTGATGTGATGTTGGGGTCTGACCCTGACAAACTTCTACTGCTGTGGCTCCTTTTGCCCTCCGGAGCTGCTTGATGGAGTCTTGTGACTCACTATGAATGGTCCTACATGGATATCTTCAAGATTGCACTTTCCAGAAACAGGTCCAAGTCTCTCCGTTTCTTTAGTGGATAATCTCACATGGATACTGTAGACTTGTAAAGCGATGTATCTACTTAATACCTGTCTATGGTTAGCTATGTCGACCACATACTGAGAGATTTTCTTTCACATTAATGAACTCAAAAGTTCTCCATTTCTACAGAAAACGAGCTAGCCATATCAGCGCATCTTTCAAGCAGAAAAATCAAATCGAGGTGAGAAATTACAAATGAGAAATGGGTGGAAGGGGGCGGGGCTTCTAGGGGGTGGCAGTTAATATCAGAGAGTTTAAAACACCTAAGCAACTGTCAATCATTCCAGATTCATATGTTGATTGGCTCATCTGACATTTTTATTAAGGGGAAAAAAGACGACTGCTATTTTTGTGTATTTTGTACACAAAATGGGTGAGGACTTGTACCAGCAAACTCTGGTGGTAAAATGTATAGCTACTACACAATGTGTGCAGGTATGTAATTATTCTTTTAAGTCTTTTATGTATTTTCCAGGATATTTTCCACTAGTAAAAAATGTAAAAAAAAATAAATAAATAAAAAATCTACTATTGCACCTTTAATAGGGATCATGCCTACATTTGCAGGGAGTAAAATACGCACGAACAACCTAGGGAGCAATGTGGGGTATGGAGCGGGAGAAATGAGCTGCTACCATTTGTTCAGGCAGCACCCACTCGTGTATGACTCATTGTCCTTGCATCACAATCTCCCGAGGGAGGAAAAGAACAGCGTACAGGAATGGAAGTAGTGGGAGGCTTAAATGTATAGATGTCATCCCCATCACCAAGCAGTGAATATCTTTCAGATTAATAGCCCTTACAAAATACAAATCCTGATTATGCAATTATGGTGAAAATTGCATTAGCACAGCTTTGAAATGATTTTCATTTCCTCAAATAAGGAACCTGATCAGTGACGATACAGCACGGCATCATCATTGTGCAAGGAAAAGGAAAACATACTTGCGCTCTAAAACCTAATCAAGCCGAGTTGTGCGTTCAAATCTTCTTGATAACAGAAGTATTGTAATGAAGTGCTGCTCTATCAAGTGGCCCGGTAAAATTAAAAAAAAAAAAAAAAACGGTCGAGGAGGTGAAACATCCTGCTTTTCTCTGAATAACACATGGAGCTCTCAGTCAAGCTCTGGCCACATGTGTTGTTCACACAGTTCGTAAACACAAGGGGCCTGGCGAGTGATCAGTGCTAAAATAGAAACATGGCCACATGCGATTTCAGTTTAAGGGACCACCGTCATTAGAGCATAAAATCCTTCAAACACACCATGAATTTGTAGAAAGGGCAATTTAGCATTACACGGGACCATGTGCACATTTATATTTAGAGGACCGACATCCCTTGCCCTAAAGTGACTTCATGAGCGAGTCACAATATTCCTTCAAACATCTGGCACAACAGCCTTCCAGGCTTGGCAGAAAAACAAACACGCACAATGTTGACTAAGTGCCAGAACTTGAGACATGTGTAAGGAACTAGACATCGCCCATTTCCAATCATTCAATTAGAAATGAAGAAAACAGGTTTAATTTCTGTACTTTATCCTGCCTATTAAACTAGTAAACTAACTTTCTGACTACGCTAATAAAGAGGCTGCAATTCCTAAAGGAAAGAATCTTTCAGGAATCCCATAGTACGGAGTGCAAATTTTAGGATACAAAAAGCAACAGAATAGTCAGCTGCTCATTTGATTCTTGGTCAACTGTGTTACATTATTAGCCATGCCCAAGAATCTGGAGTCTTCTGCACCTCTGGACATTTTCAGGGTCAAAATATGGAGTGTTCCACTGAACAGTGCGACTTGGCAATAAATATGAAGCCAGAGCGATATGTATCCTGGTCTAGAGTGTGTGTTAGTTTCCCATATCCATGAAAGTAGAAGTTCTCTGCTGATCATCAGGTTTGACAAGCGCATGCAGTGAGATACTTGAAGTTTGAGATGAGATTTGATGCTTCCCATTTGATGTTAACCTACTGTTCTTAACCTTCTTCTCTCAAGTGAACTAGACATAATTTGAGTAACAGCACGAGACACAGCGAGTTTATTTTAGTTTTAAAGAGCACGCACCATAAGACTAGATTTTGTTTCCGGTAGAGAAATGACTTGAGCCAGACATTACGAAGTGACTGCGTTTTGACCAGTCAATGGTCTGCACTATTTGTAGCTTACTCGTGATGTCCTGCTCGGCTTGCGTGATACTTGGGTGAGAAGAGTAACCTAGTTCTTGGGTATGGCACGGCTTGTGTGAAAGTGGAAACAGTGACAAATAGCGCTGCCTGGCTATTTGTTTTCCGTTGTTCTGAATACTAGCTGGATCTGGATGTGTCAACCAGCAACCATTAAAGTGGCATTTGCCTTTTTAAAGTATCACCAGAGAAAGTCACTGTTTGATATCAGGTCAGATTTTGCACATTTATCGGACAAATTATGTTAATCTGTCCATTTTCATGTGGTACCCTTTGAAGAACGGCTCTGAATGAGGTAAGCGATCTGATGCATACAAGGTTCACCGAGTACGCCTCACTGTTCACCAACCATACAACCTACAGAAATATCCCTGTAGCTAAAACAGCCTTCATTGTTTAATTTATTAGTGTACTTGCTCTAACACTATTGCTTATTCATGACTGTTCTTCCTACTGGACGTCTTGCAGCACTTGTATCGCTGTCATGTCCTTTATCAGCTCCATGCCTGGATTGCATGTTGCCTCTTGTGTAAATTGGCAACCTAATAAATATATTATGAGCCTTGCCCCAGTCTTTAATTATGCCTATAGACATTTCTCCACAACAGAACAACTAGTCAGACATAACAATCTAACTATATAATAAATCGCACCAAGCTGAAACTGCGCTAAAAAAATACGTGTCTACACAGTTGGTGTCTTGCTACAAACCAAACACTTTCCTTTAACTAATGTCACTAGACCAATTCTCTAGGCCATGTGTTCAAATGGCATCCTCAGCATGTGTCGTACAAAAGACAGGCCCGGTGGAACATCATCCACATCTCAGAAATGACCTACTACTAATGACTAGACAGAGAGGAAGCTCGATACAAAAAAACATTAATCTCTGCTTTGTGTCTTAAGAGTTTCCAAAGTACTTTAAGGTGGACAGTACACAGCAAATGGGATTTAACACTTACATCACCTAACTATGACAGCACACAGCTTAGTGGCTATTTCTATCAGCTAGAGGAGGGGGAGAGAGAGAGAGAGAGAGAGAGAGAAAGAAACTGCAGGAGAAGTTCTTCACTGAGCTCCAGGTTGAGAGGGACGCTTCTAGGAAAAAGTTTTCCAGGAGTATGGGGCACCGCATTCCATAGAACTAAAACACTTTTCTTCTCTTTCACCATGAAAGTGTCAGACAGATTCACGACACAGAGCTCGTGTATGAATTGAACAGTGTCTGTAAGTCATATTTTGCAATGTTATCTGGCTAATTATGAAATTGAAAGGTGTCCTTGAGAAAATACTAAGAGAAACACAGTGTATCCTACTTCCGAAGGGCTTAGGATAGCTTCTAGACGAGCCATCTGCATCAGATCAATTTGCATCTTGTGTAGAAGATGTAAATGAGCTAACCCACAGATAATGGCTGAATGACCATAAACTGCAAGCAGATCATGTTGCCCCATGCTATTTGCAGACTGAAGCACTAAACAATGCAGACCTCCCTCTGAACGTATACTTCAGAAATGTTTAAACAGCCGGGATGTGAGGAAGATGTTTTGGGTCGCACTCAAATAAAAGTGAAGACTGTTAAGGCAAAGCTAAACACAAAAATCTGAAATAAATATAATAAATAATTTAAAAAAAAAACAAAGACATAACCAAAGCCATTAAAAACAATTTAATTATGATAAGCAACAAAATTTGGTGGGGGGTGGGGGGGGAGTAACATTTTCACACCTTTAACTGAAATGAGCGTCCACACATATGAAACTGTCACAGTGCAAGGTTGAAATTATGCAGAATGTTGGTGTAAATCAGCGATTCATCATTCATGACCATACTCAAAACTACATTCATCAATGCAAAAGAAAGATTTTTTAAAGAAATGCAAAAAAGGGCATTAAGCAGAAATGATTAAGAAAAAAAAACCAAACAAACAAAAAAAAAAAACAGCAGCAGATTTCTCTCACTCCTTTCAGCACTTACAGGGTGCGTGGTTAAATCCAGCTGAAGGCTTTCCCAAACATTGCACTCTCGTTCCTCCAGTGAGGATGCAGTGAGACGCTGTACACCACAGTCCAGCGTGGTTTGCCAACACTGGCTACTTGCTTCTCGTCTAACGAATAAGAAGGGTAATTTAAGGCTTGCTGCGAGCAAAGGTGTGCATGTGAGATGGCTTTCAGGAGGGATCCTATAACACTGGTGCTAAATTATCTTAAAAACCCCTCTCGGTTCAGAGACAACACAGAGTTAAGGCCCTTGCAGTGCAGGCCACTCCTCAGTCCTCAGCGGACAGGGAAAGTGCAGCTGAGAGTTCCAGTGGCTGCACTGACTGCTCGAACAGAATAACAGAGGGAGTGGTTTACACAAAGGGAGGGGAAAAGGAAAGCAGGGGCTCAGACTGAATGAAGTCGTGAGACGGACGCAAGTAGGACTTAGATGAGCTCTCTAATCCTCTTTCCTGTGGTGACCGTTCCGTTTGCAGGCAGGGATGTTAGATTAGAGTCTATGAGCCACTTTGGAGCTCCTCTCTGATTACCAGCTACGCAGCATTATAGAGCTAAATATAGTCCTGACGATCAAGGGATGAAGTGCAAATCGGGGTGCCGTCAAAGCGGTCAAAGGGAGCAATGGTTGGTCAGACGGGGAGATCACCAAGTGTTTTTTTTTTTTTTAAACCTCTTTTCTATTTGCAAAAGACATGAGCAAACACCTTGTAAGTTGTATATTGTTGGTCAATCAGAGAATAAATCAGATATGGTATATTTGGAGGATATTACTTAATTAGGAAATGCTTACAATGTCTTACCCCAAATGTTGACATGTTTGGTGTCATTCTGCACTGGCGCTACGAGGAGCACCAGCAAAGCGCACACCTAAATGATCACATGCACCTCAATATGCAATACACCATTTGGCTAAGTACCACCATTAGTATATAAATGGATTCTTAAAATAGCAAAATAAGTCTGCATTAAAACCTATTAGACCAACCAAAATAGGTACTTCCACTCAAATGCCTTCTACAATTCCGTGTTCAGACTTTGGCTTGAGTCTGATGCTCACCCAGTGTGATAATCACCTGAGAAAGTAAGTAATCTGGCTTCAAGATTTCTGCTACCACTGTTTTCAGCTGTCATGTCATGTGGATTGAGTCAGCTTCCCTTTACTCGCATGAGGGAAGGACAGGGCACTGGACTTGAGACTGGGGAGGAGGTTCACGTGCTAAGAGGGCAACGGTCCTAAGCATACTGCCAAAGCTACACTAGTGTGGCTCAAATCCAAGAAGCTGAAGGTGTTAGAATGGCCCAGTCAAAGCCCAGACCTCAATCTGACTGAGAATCTGTGGCAAGATTTGAAAATCGTTCTTCATTAATGGTCTCCACCCAGTCTGACAGTGCCTACGTGATTTGCCAAGAAGAATAAACAAAAATATCAGGATCCAGATGTGGAAGGCTGATAGAGACATTTCATAGAAGACTTCCAGCTGCAACTGCAGCCAAAAGTGGTTTTTGACCAAGTATTGACCAAGAGGGGTGAATACTTATACAACCAACAAATGTCTGTTTTTGTGTGTCACAATTAAAAAAAATAAAATAAAATAATCACTTGCACCTTCAAATGTGTAAATCAAATGGTAAAAATCCCAATTGTCCATTTCCATTCATCTTCAGTGAGCACTTTATCCTGATCAGGGTCATGGTGGCTCCAGAGCCTGTCCCGGGAATATTGGGCATGAGGTGGGAATACAGCCTGGGTGAGATGCCAGTCCATAGCAGGGCACCTTGCACACACTCATTCACACATAGGTGTAGTTTAGTGCTCCGGGGAATACAGAGGAACCGAGGAAACATGGAACCCAGAGGAATCCCGTGCAGACAAAGATGGAACATGTAAAACTCATCAGAGACAGTAACCTGATCCCAGGGCCGAACCAGGGACCCGGAGTCATGAAGCAGCGATGCTACCCTTTGTACTGAAAAACCGTATCAGACTGCATTTGGTGTTAGGAGGAAACTTTTTAAAACCTATAAAGAAGAGATCATTTAAGTTGAAAAGAAAAGCTCTCACACAGGTTGAACGCTGTCAGGTGTGGGCGCTCGAGGTTGTGCTAAAGCCATTTAACATCATTCAGCTGTTACCACACGAGTCAATGTCCACGTACAACTCCTAAATAAACACAAGACCACAAGACACATTTAACAAGTGAAAAACAATGTGGAATCAATCACCACTTCCCTCGCTTACATCCTAACCGCAGCCTGTCAGGAAGATTTAGAGAAGCTGATCCACCAAAAAGCCAATCAATTTCCGAAACGCGTTCTTGTTCCAAAAGCCCAAACATGCAATCACGCATTCCTGCGGATATGTAGAGTAGATACTTAATGACTTCCTGCAAAACATTTTTTTCCCCCCGCAAATGGCTCAGATGAAATAGTTGGATGTTGTAAATCCAGACAACAATAAGAGCAAGGGAACCCTGGTCTGTTTAAACTTAAACCCATAGCAGATTTTAAACACTGAAGATTACGCTGAAAAGAACAGAGGATTGAGCAGGTATGCAAATATGGAAGACATTACATTATGTAACACTGCTGGCTTCAAACATTCATTGACTGTTGGAGGAAAATATTTGGTCTAAACACTGGGATTTGAGGTATGTAGTCATGTTTAAGTGAGGGATCCATCTGCAGTTCTTCACCACTTCTAACAGTGCTTTCTATGTCATGTTCCCGCAGACTCGGCTCCAGAATTATTGGCACTCTCGTTAAAGATGGGTGATGAAAAATGTCTTCGTGTCTCGAGTCTCATCAAGCATTATAGAAGATGACTCGGTGCTTGACGTCAATAAAAATTTTGGTAAAATTATCTGCAAGACTGTGCAGTACCAGTTATGTTCATATGTGCTTTTGCTTCAAGTTGGATTAATTATAAGATTAAAGGAACACTCCACCTTGAGACACATTAAATATGTTTATGTTGAAATATTTGTAATGTGTTTAGTGATTCTGGTGCTACGTTCTCGTTTGGTGCTGTATTTTCGCTACTCAGATGAGAAGTTACCGGTTGTGAGTCAAAAGAGGACATTGCTAGCGAGATTTCAATGATTTGTGATAACAATCAGGTTTCACTGTGCTCCTAAAAACAAAAAACTCACTCACCATTTTCCAGTTACGGCAGAGACTCAGCTTGGCTAGTTATCTACGGGATCTACGAGATGACGAGTTCGTTGGTGTTGATGGCGAAGTTAGCAGGAAAGTTGAAGCTATGGAACTTTATCTGTTTGAGAAGAGTCTACAGATGAGGACGAGAAAGATCTTCGGTTTATAGTTTTTTAACCTTCTTAAAATCAATATACTTCAATTAAACGTTAATTACATTAAAATTAACCGAACTATTAAATTCATATAAATCATTTTTCACAAATAATTCTTTAGCTGCCTGTATCTCTGCTGATCCCTCATCAAAACACACTCATAAACCTGAGACTTATGCTGCCTCAGCACTGAAGAGGCACAGTAACGGTAGTGGTGGCCAAGAAGCCAACGAGTACATGGCTGCAATCAAGTGACTGTTTCAACAGCTATGCATGACGCCAAAGAGAATCACAGCCAAGACCTGAAGCACGAAGGTCATCTTGTCTACGAAAGGAGAACAAATGAAAACAGAGGGCTCTGGGAAATACTTGCTGCACACCCCTGGCCTTAACAGATGGGCAGCCACAGTCCTGCCAATCGCCATAGCTGGTAGTAAGACAGTAAGAAAAAAGGAGGGTGGGGTGTCGAGGCACTGACACCAGTGAGAGGATGAACATTCTCAGCATGCTAGTCATCCGGCCAGTGAAAAAGAGTTCACCGAGGTCCACTTTCACCATCCATGTCGTGGCCTATGACACAAAGGTTTAAGTAATGTGGACATGATGATAGACAGGATGCAAACGCTCACAGTGTAAACCAGCAGGATAATCAGTGACCAATGTGCCTCCATACATCTGATTAGGAATTCTTATCACCTCATATGTTTTTTGTCTTTCAAAAAAAGCACCTATCATTGCCTTTATATTAAGTCATATTCGTCTACAGTAAAACGTCAGCAAACGGCTGCTTCACACTATACAATAACATGAGCAGTACGTTTATTGCACTTCACACTATACAAGCTGATGCAAATAGAACGGTGGTGAAATTATTTGACAACCTGTCCGATAATACCATTAAAGATTCTCTTGGAAAACATGATGGAGCTGTGCGAGACAAAGTGGAGTTACTGTTACCACCCCGGAGTTTCTTATAACAGAACATCCTGAAGTGTTTTATTCCTCTTACACCACAAGAACTTGCCAACATCCGTGAAACAAGTTAGTTCCTGTTATCACTTGCGTTATGATGGAAAACTGTTGCATTGTACTGACTGTTAGAAAGCACTAACACTGGAGACTCCTTCCAAAAATACTGGGGAAATTTTTTTTTTTTAAAATCGCATGGAAAACTGACCAAATCAACAATTACAACAACCTTTGAAAAATCTGTTTATAGCCCCGTCATAAAGGAATTACATGGGCTCCTGGGGCAACTTCCTATTTTACAGGTGCTCCACTGTGTTTTTATTTGTGACTCTGCCCCAGATATTAAACACTTCCTGAGACACGAAACCTGGTTTCATAGAAAATACAACTTGCTATAAACTCATTCCTCCTGTGGTAATGTTATTTGCTCGCTGAATGCTAGAGCTAAATTACTGACAGAGCTTTGGCCCTATTGTTGTAGAAAAGTGACCAACACATCCTGACCAATCAGAGCTAAGTATTCAGCAGCGCTGTGGTATAAAGTGGCAACAGTCAGCTGGTGACTTTTTAGACAGCTAATTTATCCTAAAATGTTCATGTAGCCTTTCGAAAGTGTCATTTCTACTGCTGAACTGCCGAAATAATAAGATCACCTTACACAACATAGTAAAACAGAAACAGAACCAATCAGAAAAATTGCCATACTCATCACACATTTTTATAAAAAACAGAGTATAAATTTGGTCTAGGAAAAAAAAAAGTCTGCTTAAGCTCAGTGTTTCCTCATCTCACTCTGAGCTCCACTCCTCTGAGGTCTTCACAGCGTATCCTTGCATTGTCATTGCGAGTTTATGGCAGTTGGCCAGTTTCTAAATCCTTTCGGAGACGCTCGGTCTGTTCCATTACCCTTTAGTTGGTTATGGTAAAAGATTCTGAAGTGAGAACAAGTTTTAAAAATAAACACCAATTAGGCTACGCTGAATTAACCAGGTTATGTCCGCTGCCGATATTAGTAGGTCAGAGTAGTATGTAGTACAATACCCATGAGAAATTCAGTTTTTTAGCAAAAAATAAAACAGATAGGAACAAAAGAGTTTCACTGCCACTGAACGTTTGTGGATCTTAAAAGTAATCAATGCAAGCATCAATAAAATTAGTTCAAATATACTGAAATTTGGGCTGGAAAATTTGGGATATAGGGCTGGAACGGTATTAAAAACTCATTGTATGATAACTATACAATCTTATATCACGGTTTTTTGTAAATCTACTTCCATCCATTCATCTTCTGTACCGCTTATCCTACACAGGGCTGCAGGGAGCCTGGAGCCTATCCCAGGAGACTCGGGGCACAAGGCGGGGAACACCCTGGACGGGGTGCCAACCCATCACAGTAGTAAAGCTACTTGTTAATACTTATTTATATATTATTTTTCCCCTCTAATTTGGTCTCCTGCCAATTCCCACCCAGCAGTCAGCTCTGTTCAACTTGTAATTTTCCGCCTCCAGTCAGTAAAAGCCCAAGGCGGGTGGAAAAATATGCCCCTTAACTTGAAATTTCAACTCGTTAACTTGGAGTGGAAGTCTCAACTACCAGCTCCTCCCCCGTTTACGAAATTACTTAAAATCAACATCGCCACACACGCTGAACAGTGTAAAGTCCCCCTTCTCTACTTTTAAATTAGTTTATAGCAGAATTGTCTTTAGATCAGTTAATATACAGACACAGTACTTGGTTAAATCTATAACACTGACCATACTAATCATTTACATCAGTCATCGATCATATAACTAACGCTACTCGCTATTGTCTGCTGTTGTTGCTCTGCTGCAGTTTCAGTCCAAAATGTTGCATGAATGTTTGAAGGTCACTATGGAAGAACAGAACCAGTACCCACTCAGGGTAAAGTGTAACTGTAAAAGTGAGTTTTAAGTAGCTTTTTATGAGCTTTACGTTCTCTTATAGAGCAAAAAAAAAGACACACTTTCCTGCAGGCGTCCATGGTTTTTCACACTTCGCACGTCGGACATGCCGAGTCGACAACATTACAACTTGCAAATGACCCTTTCCAAGGCACCACGAACGCAGCGTAAGACAGCTCCCAACTGCGGAGGGTGAAGGCTAACTAACACATGGTTCCTCAGAGACACGCGATGCCAGCGAACCTATTCTTCCTGTTCTCACGTACGTTACAGCAGCTCTAAACAGTCGTTCTCTCACCAACCTCTCTCGCAGATAACAAGATAAAAAAAAAAAAATCCACCGTTTCACGTTACCAGGAAAGCCGGAAAGTTTCACCCCATCAAAGATTATATATTTTTCTTTGCTAAATAAAGATGGTTTTTAATCTGTAACGTTGAGCGTCTGCTATATAAGTCCCTGTAAAATGAGCTGTTACTATAGAACAACAACTGCTCCTCTCCGCGCTGCTGTTATAGGAGACGAATCAACACCTTCTGACTCACCAAAATCAAGAATTCATCATACCTGCATCATACCTGCACACTACCTGCAGACTACAACGTTTCTGTCCTTTCATATGAAACTGGGTGCATTAAGATCTGAAATGAAATGCCACATTCACACACATGCTTTTTAAAAATGCATGGATGTATAGGTCAAAGCATGGAGGAGGTTACACTAAAATAGTGGTAATTACACTGAACAAGTGTATAGCTGTAAAACACTGGAGGACTTTAGCACAAATGGGTGGCTTAAAATAAATTATATCAAGCTATATCCTAGACCAGAGACCACTATAACCATCCTGAGTTAAAGATATAGCCATAAACAACTCTGGATCTGTATTAGATGCATTTGAAAGGCAATGTGTCTTTGTTTTTATGTCTTACCTCATGACCCTTATCTGACTGAGAGTTCATGCATACAGCATCGGCTCACAAATAAACATACACAAACATCTACACAGTGATCAACAGCCAGGCTTTAAAACAAGACTGGATGTGTCTTAAAGATGGTCAGTCTTTCACTGTTTATCCACTGATCTTTATCCTCAGCCCAATCCCCAACCCCAGAATCCTGATATTCACTGTGTACAACGTGTACAGATCCAGTCCTACAGATCACCTACATATCCTTCTGTAAAAATAGCACAGCTAGCTCAGCTAGCACCTTAGCTAAGCTAGTACAGCTGAAAAACTTCATCCTGAACCACAACAGAGAGACTTATTTTATTAGAAATGCCTCATTTCACTAAATAACTCGCAGGGAAACCGGAGTCAATAACATTAGATACAGTGAGGATGATCTTAGATGAGCTTATAACGCTAAGAGCCATGCACAGCAGTAACAGGGAAAAAAATAATCAGAGACCAGGCTCTGGCAAAAGCAAGCAAACAGATGATTTTTTTTTTTTAAATAACGGTTATTCAAAATAGAGTAATAAATTACACCAAATAACTCATGCTCCGTTTAAACTAGCATTTAAACAAGCTAATTAGCGCAAAGTTAAAGGACGCAAACTGTTAGCTAGCTGTGCTATTTCTTAAAACACTACTATATATACATATATAGGCAAAATGTACCCCCATTTAAATAGCAATTAAATTCTAAAACAAATAAATAACGACAAAAACATTATTATAAAAAACAAACAGGTGAACCGGGAATGAAAAACAAGCCAAGTTGCTAGGTAACGCTAGGTAACGAATCATAACCTGCTAGCATTAGATACAGCAAACTCCATTAGCCAGCTAGCAATATATACTCACTGTTTGAAGATCTTGTTTTTGCTTGACTTCAGTGGTCTGAATTTAAATATTATTAAATCAACCAGGTCCAAAAGAAAGCGGGAAAAAAAAGGAAGAAAAAAAAGCAGGTTTATTGGAGAGGCTGGTCCGAATCAAGTGCCGTGAAGTCCGGTGCTTTGCTAATGCTAACGCTAACACTAATGCAAGCTAGTCGTTACATTATATACCGGCGTTATTAAACATGTACCTGTGCTAAAGCACAATGAAAAGATAAATAGAGATAAGATAAGAAAAATAACTTCAGTTGTAACAGTTTGGTTTTACTGTTATCTTAGCAATAGTATCTGGCATGATTAGCTAACTAGCTAGCTATTCTAAACAAAAAAGGACTGTCAGTTTCCGCTGCAGGGAAAACATAACTGTAATTAGTTAATATATAAATATATATATTAGTAAAATAAACTGACGAGTAAACTCACTATTTCTGAGAAACAATGTCTCATTAGCTAATTAGAAATGCGCTTTACTAATCATAGAAACCTGGCTAGCTAATTTAGTTAGCTATCGTCTATAATGGGTCACATCCAGCTAACTGTTTTTTTTTTTTTTTCTAACCAGCTACAACAACTAGTGAAGTGACAGCTAGAGAAGTTCTCATAGCCAGAGTAGCCACTTAAGTATTAGCTTTAATATCAGCTACAACTAACTAACTAGCGACTCGGTTCTTCCCCCAGCTCCTCCAGATCTGCCCAGTGGTTACACACTCAGCCTCAGCCTCCTGTGATATCTGCTTATACTATTTATCTCTAAACCTGCTCGGAAAACTACTAACTCGTGTTTCCCCTAAACCGCTTTCAGCCTAACATCCAGCTTTGGTCAAAAATAAATAAAATAATAAAAGCCCTAAAATCACAGCAGCCCTGGAGCTCCAGGAATCCTGACAGTGAAAGCTACATCGTCTTTCCTGCAGCAGCGGGTAAAGAGCAGCACGGCTCCGAGTGACAGCGTCCCGGTGCCCCGCCACCTTCCTCCTCACTGAGAGAGCCGCTGCTGCCCTCCTCTGGGGCACTTCAGCTCTCACACACAACAGCTGCCCTGCTGCCCTCTGCTGGGGCATTTAATCTCTCACACACATCAACTGCCCACCTGCCCTGCTGCCCTCCTCTGGGGCATTTAATCTCTCACACACATCAGCTGCCCTGCTGTCATCTGCTGGGGCATTTAATCTCTCACACACACCAGCTGCCCACCTGCCCTGCTGCCCTCCTCTGGGGCATTTAATCTCTCACACACAACAGATGCCCTGCTGCCCTCCTCTGGGGCATTTAATCTCTCACACACATCAGCTGCCTTGCTGCCCTCCTCTGGGGCATTTAATCTCTCACACACAACAGCTGCCCTGCTGCCCTCTGCTGGGGCATTTAATCTCTCACACACAACAGCTGCCCTGCTGCCCTCCTCTGGGGCATTTAATCTCTCACACACATCAGCTGCCTTGCTGCCCTCCTCTGGGGCATTTAATCTCTCACACACATCAGCTGCCCTGCTGTCATCTGCTGGGGCATTTAATCTCTCACACACAACAGCTGCCCTGCTGCCCTCTGTTGGGGCATTTAATCTCTCACTCACACCACCTGTCTCATTGCAGTGAAGATAAATTACATCAGCTCACCTTGCTGCAACTTTCCTGGAAGAAAATGACACATCTATACTATTAGATAGATAGATAGATAGATAGATAGATAGATAGATAGATAGATAGACAGATAGACAGACAGACAGACAGACAGACAGACAGATAGATAGATCACTTTACTAAACCCACACATTACAGCAACAGCAAATGAATAGTGTATGCACTAAGAAATAATCAAGAGTAATAAAATAAATGTATTGAGTACGAATGTAAATAGTAGTAAATATAAATGAAATATAACTGTACACCCCAGTGCTCTGAGTAAAGGTGACAGTGTGAGTAGTAACAGCAGATACAGCAGCAGCAGATATGATCAGCAGAGCGTCCACACTCAGCTGTGTAGTGCATTACTGTGTAGAGTGAGTTAGCAGCAGCGCAGAAAGCACAATGCACACAGATGTCTAATGAGCTTATTCAAGGAATACACTCCGGGGCCAAAAAAAAGGCCTCAAAATGGCAAAATATTCTTTTTTAATGGTCTTAAAGACAAATCATTGGTCAGAAAATGAGTTAGAATTAAACAGATGCACTCCTGTGCCAACATTTGCTTCTGGTTTGCTTTTGCTGCAGTAAACTGTTCGGGAAAATTCACTTATATAGTCTTCTTGTATGCAAAGATAAAATCATGATAATGATTAAATGTTTGATGTAAAATTCAAACGAGCACATGTCTGGGTGTACAGATTTTTCCAAAAATCTCTTCTGGGATGTTTTTTTTTTTTTTTTTCCTTTTTTTTTCTTAAAAGATCTGCCACACCTGATGATGATAATAAGCTCAGAAATGAAACCAGGATTGAGAGAGCTGAGAGAGATCTCAGTATTTGTTTAATTCTTGCTAATGTTCTGACCAATGATTTGTTGTTAAGATCATTAAAAGCTTAATATTTTGCCATTTTGGGCTAGGCCCTTTTCTTTTTTCTTTTTTTTTTTGCCCAGGAGTGTACTACTACTATTATTACTACAAAAATATATTGAATTAAAATGGTGTTCTATTATATCAGTGCACTAATTTTATTAATAAACAGAGAAAAACTCTGTGTTATACCTTATTTATAGTGTTGTTTTAATATAATGAAAGATCTTTGTATTTAAATGGTGTCGTGTTATATGATGTATGCTTCTTTTATTAAACAAAAATGCATTTCTTTTTAAATGAATGAATGAATGAACAAACAAATAAAAAACAAACAACGATTGCTACTACTACTACTACTACTACTACTACTACTACTAATAATAATAATAATAATAATTGCACCCCCTACTGTTTACCGCTCTTGCTTCACATTTTATTGTATGATTTATAAATAATGTTCATTGTCATTAATAACATTTAAATGCTTTTTGCCCATGTTACTGTGAGCAGGAGGTGTATGAGGAGCTAACTGGCTAACAGAGTCAGAAACTCAGAGTATGTATTTGTTTCAATGGGCCATATGAGTTCTATGCATGCTGCATGTGATAATTACAAGCTTTGTTTGTTTAATAATTCAAATTTAATTCGTTTTTTTCCCCACATCCGGTTGTTGTTTTAGCGCCCAGTAGGTGCCAATGAAACGCCGACTGAATAAGAAAACAGCTAACAGAGACGACGAAGAAAAAAAACGGCTTAATCCTAAATCACATATAGTGTACTACATAGGCTGCATAAGTTATAGGAGGAGTACTTATTACATACCCTATGTAGTGCACTTGGATAGGAGTCAGGGCGTTATTTGGAATTGAGCCAGAGCGACGGTTATACAAACACCGGTGTAGGTTGTTTGTAGCAACCGGAGTAGCGACACGACGGCCTAACAACACTTTATGAATTTGGTGTTTATAAATATTACTGTGTCTTTTAAGAAGCTCAATGTGTGCAGAATTAAATAATGAATCTGGGGTGAGTGTAGTTTTCATAGGGTTTGGTTTACGGCTTATTTAAATGAACTTGCTATCTTACTGTGTGAATGTCGGTGACTGAAACTGAACAGCAGCGTCGCATTCAGAGTTTGTGTGTTTATTACAATACTCTTATCTAATTTATTACAATACTCTTATCTCATCTTATTTAATGTGTTTAACCGTGGTTCATGTGGCTATTAGCATAGTTAGGTAGTTGATGTTAACACGGTGGTTATGAGTCACTTAGCTAGCTAAATATCCACATTAGATTAGATTAGATTAGATTAGATTAGACAGGGCTCACATAGAGACTGTTTGGGAATTAGATGAGTTTAATTTTAAAAATATATTAGTTATCTGAGCCACATTACTGGCATTAGGCACGAGCCTTTAAATGTTCAATTCTGATGATGATGATGATGATTATTATTATTATTATTATTATTATTATTATTATTGTTTTATTTTTGACAACCTTTTTGTTTCTTTATTTCTCTGGGTTTTTTTCTTACATCACACTAATTCCCTTTGAGTTGCATTTTAAATGTCTATATAACCATTATTATTTTGTTTTTTTTTAATGTAAAAATATCCTTATCAAGCCTTTCAATATATAATATAATATATAATATAATTATAGACATATAAATGATTCAGCAATATGTGAAATCCTTTGCAAAGGAGTTTACATGTAAAGCTTAAAAATTTTGGGGGAAAAAAGGATGTGAAATTTTGTCCTGTATCTCTGTTGTCACTTCCTGTTTACTTGATTATGTGATTATTAGCACTGATCAACATTCATTTTTGATCTGAAAAAGATTTTCTCTGAAGTTTGTGATTAGGAGTACTGACACTATGTCTGCTAGAGATGATGTTTGTTTTGTGTACCGATCCGACATTAGCCTGAAACACTGGATTACTGATCTGACATAACAGATTTTGCACATTAACACAGGACACAGATTAAAGTCTTAATTCAATTCAGTTCTTATCACACTTTTAACAATGCACATTCTCACCAAACAGTTCTACAGAAATCCGGATGTAGATTTAGATCCTTAATGATCAAGCCAGAGGTGATAGTGGTGAGGAAAAACTCTAAATCTTTATGATAAGGATGTTCATTATGAGCGTATTGTGAATTAGTCTTGTGCTGAGCACAGGACAGTCTTTATGATTACATAGTCTTTAGTCTTTATGATTACTTAGTAATATCCCTGTGAGATTATCCACTGAAGCAAGGGTGAGACTTGGACATAAACCTCATTGTTTTCTTGTTTGTTTATTTGGTTGTTTTTACAGTGATGGCCTGATGTTCGAACTTGAGAATGGGAAGCCCAAGCTTGTGTTAGCCCACTATGGTAAAAATAATTTCACTGATAATGCTCTTCAAGTGTGTAGTTATTTAAATAGTATTTTAAAGATTGTGCATTTTCCTCTTCCTACAACAGGCGAGTCAAAGGCCTCCAGTAAGATGGGATTTTGTCAAGTAAGTATGTGGTGCAGGTTTTTTTCCCCCCACAAATTAATTCTGATAAGGACTGTCTAAATAAATAATATTTGTGCTAATACCAGGTCCCTCAGAAGAACAGACCACCGAAAGCCGCAGCCACCTCCAAACAGGGTCCTAAAGAAGAGGAAAGATGGCAGAGAGACATGAAGTGCAGAGACGCTGGAGGTGTCAATCACACTGTCAATGGCCGAAAGACCAAAGTGAAGAGCAGGACGGATCACTGCAGCGTCATTGGGGTGGTCAGGGTGCAGTCAGAGAGCAAAACCAAGTCCACTACCGAAACGTCCAACGTCACAGAGAAGACTGTAAAGGAGAGCTTAGTGTGTTTAACTCAAGAACAACTTCAGCAGATCCTCAAAAGCATCAAGGCGTCAGGGCAACATGTCCAAGACGAGACTGCAGCTCACAACCAGAATGGTGAGTGTTTGAGTTGGTGAGTTTTGTGTATTATTGTGAGTGCAGCTTTGTGTAAACTGACTCTGTCTCACTAACAGGAGCAGCTACAAAGGAGGAGGAAACTGAAACAGTGACTATTGCAACTGGAAAGGACCAACAAATAAACTCACAAGGAGATGAGGAAAAGTAAGTTAAATGTCCAGTATCATGCGATGCAGACATTTTGACAGCCGGTATCTGATTACAAACTGAACTGATTAGGCTTATGTCCATTTCGCTACAACACGTAGCTTTCCAACAACTTAACCACAGTGTGACATTGACTGTGTGAGGAAATCACACTTAACTAGTAAAGCTTTACAAATCTTAAAAATCTCGTTTTAATAAAAAATAAAAAAAAAATTGGCTTATTACACAACATGGTCTTTGCAGGAAGACAGAAAAAGCAAGGTTCAAAATTAAATAAAACATTTAAGTTGTTTTGAAATTTATGAAATTTGAGGTGTCAGAGTGTAAAACCCAATTCTGGCGAAAATCCCAAGCTTTTTGGCTGACAGAATTCAGCCATCCCGCCATTTCCCAGACCCCCACAGGTATTTTGTAGACATGGAGTCAGTTTAAAGTTAGTTAACCTCGCCTGTATTAAATAATAAGTAGTTCAACATGGTAGATATACACATCAAGCTGAATAGGAACGGATTGATTGATAAATCGTTCGTATGAACATTTAAACAAGAAATTTGGTATTCATGAAAATCCTGTAAATTCTGAAAAACATTCATATCCTACTCGTGCTCCTGAATGTGTGTAAATTAACGCATAAGATGACTAAACCTTGACTTGGTTGACTTCTAATTGTATAATTTGCAAGGATTACTGCACTTTTATATCTGGAATATACTGCTGAGTTTAAATTTCGTATTTTAAGTATGTTTACAGCATTTAGCAGACACCCTTGGGATTTATAAAAGTGCTTTGGAGTCTCTATCAAAATAAGTCCTCATGCTAGTTCACTAGGTCATGGACTAAGAATACATTTTGTGAAACCCAGTCATTTTATAATATTTGCATTAATTAAACAATATTAAAAATAAAGAAAGTGAGCCAACCCAAAAATTAAAAAGACAAATAAAATCAATCATTCAATTATGACAAAAGAAACGGTGCCGTATAAATGGAGGAGGGCCGGTAGGTCTGCTCGTAGCCGCAAGCTTTAAACAAATGCCTCAACTGATAGAAGGTTTAGCGCTAGCTTATTATTATTAATATTATATATGATTAAATATTTTTATTGGTATAGACGTGAGTCAAAATAACTTCCACATCTGACTTGGTCACTACATGCAAATGAGCTGTGTGGGGAACGCGCTTTGCACTTTACCAGTGATTAACATATGCACGCGAGTACAAAGAAAATCAGCATTTCCGAAACGTTTTGTAAATCTGGCAGAAAATTTTAGTTTGGCTTGGCTTACGCAAACATTTACACACAGCTTTACTGAAAGGTTAATAAATGAAGCCCCACGTTGTTAGACAAAAGCAAAGCACACATAGATGCCTGTATTTGACCTTCATCAAGAAATCCAGATTTTGCAAATGTCCAAGAAAAGCTACACACACACACACACACACACACACACACACACACACACACACACACACACCCCACCACCACTATTCCGTTAAGCTGTTTTCGCATGGCCTGCATATCGCATATCGACTCTTGCATTTTATTATGCATTAATACTTATTATTAAAACAGATTTGTTTCATCTGCTACTACAAAGTAAAACCTCTGCAGTAATAGTTTCCTCACTTTGACCAGTCTGCATACTTAAAGCTGCAGTTTGTAATGTGTAAAAGTTTTCCTGTACCTATTATCAATCATGGTATTTTATTATTACAAGATACCTCAGAAAATCTGTGATTCACAAAATGTAATGAATTTTTCCAGTTTCTTTGTCTCTGGCTTCTGTTTTTAGTTTTCCGGCCCTCAGCCGAAACAGTTGTGTGACTCTTTCTTTTTTCCAGAAAAGACAAACCAGGGGACATACATGGTTTTAGGTGAAGGGAGTTGGGTGGAATGAAATGGCTTTGCAATAATTTTATTACCATTGCAATCCAGCATGCAGGCAGCACAGGGCTGATATATTCAAAAATGACGAAGGGTTTAACAGCTTCTTGTAAGGTTTATATCATAAACCATGCTTTATGAAGATTAGTGTGATTCTGACTTCTGCCCCGTTCAATTTTCACCTTGCATATTCATTCAAGTCACATTTTGTCATCTCATCTACATATACAGAGCCAGCTGGACAAAATGTCGAGCACTCAGGAATTGATAGAATAAATATGCAGGGCAGTGTAGGTGTATACATTTGACATTCTCTGTTCTCTTGAAACAGAACCCTGAGCGATTCCATCCCAGCAGGCCTGTTCAGCACTTTTGGAGAACGTGAGCAGAAGAGAGACAAGCTCAAGGCTAAAAAAGCACAATGGAGAAGAGAGCTAGGTATTAAAGTGGGGTAGTGTCTGATTGCACAATCTGTACTAGAGGCCTTTGTGTAGAGACTGACAAGTCATTTAATATTAATCATGGCTTTGCAGAGAAAGCTGGAGGCTGAAGTGATAAAGATGGACTGCTTCCTGCTGGAGTGGTTTAGATGGTGTGATGTGGTTCATTGCATGTTTTCTGTTCGTGTACAGACGAGCAGATGGCACTTAAAAAGCAGCAGAAAGAGAGCGCAGAGGTTCTGGCTCATAGTGAGCAACGCAGAGGCACGGAAGCTGGACCGAGATCAAGTGACCATCTCTCAGGGGTAAGCCATGATGCAGAACCTTTTCTTGTTTCAGAGATGTGAAATATATTGAACCTGTGGTAAGTCTGAACAAATATTTAACCCCAAAACATTTTAGTATTTGGGTGAGAAATTTTAATGAACTTCTTATACTCCTGTTTGTACCTAGTTATACCACAGCACTTGAGTTCTCAAATCTGACTGGTTTTCTATAACTAATTCTGGTCGCAGGTTTATATTAATGCACTCGTTCTAATACCTTATTGTTTCTGTAGTAACAGCTCATTCATGGGGACTTGTATGTCAGAAGCTCCACATAAACTAATGCTTATAATAAACAAATAAAAAATGTTATTTAACAAACAAAATGTACAATGAATCCTATGGTAAAACTTTCTGTAAGGAAATGTTTAATATTTATGGAAACAGTTTGTGTGCTTTGTAATGGTCAGTAGGTTTACTGCCACGGGAAAGTCTTCAGGACCGAGGAGTTTCCACTTTACAGTTTCTCTGTAACATGACAAGCTACATGTTTTGTCTTGTTAATTTGAAGAAAGAAATTATCAGGCTGTTGACTGAAAGTGTTTATTGTTGCTATAACATAAGTGTTAATAGGAACTAACTTGTCTCATTATCTAACATTAAATGTAACCGATTAAAAAGAACAACATTGTTAAATAATAATTAAAACATTGTAAACGTTGGCATATTGCTGTGATATAAAAGGAATAAAACACTTTGGGACGTGATGTTAGCGGGAAATAATCAACTTCAGTTTGCTAACGAATCACATCATCTATAAAGCACACCCCACTGTGTTTTATTCCTTTCAGAAATCCTTATGGTATGTTATACTATATATAATACTATATTGTGATGCTCGAAGGAATATTTATAGTACACAATATGTAAGTAGTGTCACATTTAAGTCCTGTGAAAAACTGTGGTAATGGTACTGGTACTTTAGTTTGTGTACAAAAATAATTAATTTAATATAGAAAAGGAGGAAACAAGGAAACATACAAAAATATATTTTAATGTCTAGTCAGCTATCTGTAATTGTGTGAAACAATGGAGTGTGTTAGAACCCGGTCTATGGCTGACACTAATAGAATGTGTGTGGCATGAAACTGTAACATTTTCACAATGCGACCCATAGAAAAAGGAAAAAAAAAAAAAACATTTACACTATCTCCGGTAAATCACATTGAGTAGACCCAGGCATAACCAGCTAACTTTTCTTTACCAAAACAACCCAACTTCCCTAACTCGCTAGACTTTACAATGTACTTTATATAAAGCGGGGGTGTATACAGACTGTACACAATAAACATTGTCAGAGTATATACGGTAGGGATATCTTAACATGCAGTAGGTCATAATTCACAAAGTCAAGCACATCATACAATGTAACAAGCATCATGGACACACAGAAGAGAGATAAAAACAACACATACATACAACTGCATTGACAATCAGATATACACCAATCAGCCACAACATTAAAACCCCTGACAGGTGAAGTGAAGAACATTGATTATCTCGTTACAATGGCACTGGTCAAGGGGTGGGATATAGTAGGCAGCAAGTGAACAGTCAGTTCTCGAAGTTGATGTGTTGGAAGCTAGAAAAATGGTCAAGCCGGCGGAGGCAGTGTGATGCTCTGAGCAATGTTCTGCTGGGAAACCTTGAGTCCTGGAATTCATGTAGATGTTAGTTTGACACCTACCACCTACGTAAACATTGTTTCATACCAAGTACGCCCCTTCATGCCAATGGTATTTCCTAATGGCAGTGGCCTCTTTCAGCAGGATAATGCACCCTGCCACACTGCAAAAATTGTTCAGGAATGGTTGGAGGAACATGACAAAGAGTTCAAGGTGTTGACTTGGCCTCCAAATTCCCCAGATCTCAATCCGATTGAGCATCTGTGGGATGTGCTGGACAAACAAACCTGATCCATGGAGGACCCACCTCACAACTTACAGGACTTAAAGGATCTGCTGCTAACGGCTTGGTGCCAGATACCACAGCCCACCTTCAGATGTCTTGTGGAGTCCATGCCGTGACGGGTCAGAGCTGTTTTGGTGGCACAAGGGGGCCCTACACAATATTAGGCAGGTGGTTTTCATGTTATGGCTGATCGGTGTAAATGTACTGATGATGCATAGCCTATTTCAAAAAAGTGTCTTGTAACAATTTATCATGATGTTGAAATGAGCTATATTGTGCAATTCTAGGTTTCCTTCTGTATGTATGTATCGTGTTGCTGACTTTATGTGGCTTTTGGTTCTCAAGTGTGCTTCAGCTTTTCTGATTCTTTTGCCAGTAAAATCATATCTGTCTAAAGCAAATTTGTCTAAATAGGTGCAAGAGGACAGAATAAAACAGACTGGCACAGAAATCGCAAATAACCGGCCATCAGCTCCTCAGACACACAGCAACCCGAAGCCTCTTCCGTCTGCTATCCGCTCGGCATTTGTACTGGGGGTAATGTTTATTTCATGTTCCTGCCAGCACAACTGAAAGTACAACATGATGTCACACTTGCGTACAGTCTCCCTTTTAGACATAAGTGTGCAGTTAATTATGTAAATGTAAGTGCATAGCATTTAGAGATAATCTTTGCAATAGTAAAATGTATGATGGGATTTATATCAAGAGATTTCTAGGTCAGTCCAAAACACCAGTTTAGAAGTATGGTCTTGTCCTAAATGGCACCCTAAGCCCTGCCCAAGTAAGTTTTATGTTGTATTTGATAATTGGTTAGGAAGCCGTGCCACTGGAGCAGGCATTCAGTGAAGAGAAGAAAGAGCAGCAGAGACGCTGGCTGCAGGACTTGGAGCAGCAGAGAGAGGAAACCAAACTGCGCAGGAAGTTGGAGAAACAGAGCCAGAGCCAGGTACGTCCCTCTGGATACTGCAGTTAGTAAACTCCTGAGATTGAGGAGATCTGCATGACTTTATGCGTTGTGTTGCTGCCACATGATTGGCTGATTGGATAACTGCATAAATGAGCAGTGAGTCTATGCATGTCTATGCTTATTCTGCATATATCTGCATATTTGCATATGCAAATATTCATATCTGTTTCTCCTCTTAGGCAGAGGATCATGAACGCTGGGCCATGCACTTTGACTCGTTTCAGCGGCGTCTCCCAGTACAGCCTCCTTCCGCTGCAGAGCTCGACATGGGCAGCTCCCTCTCCCATCACCGCACCCCCTCTCAGGCTCTATCCACTGCCTGGGAGGCCATGAGTGCTTATGGAGGGGACAGTATAGGCAGAGCCAGTGTGGACACCACTCAGGGCTTTCAGCCGAAGTCAAGGTGAGCAATGAGTACTCAAACATGTATTTACATGCACATACAAATATCATAAACATGTACATAATATAAATATGAGATTGCTGCAATATAATGGACACTTGGAGATGAGCTTATTCAAATGGTCTTGTAAACAGCCTTCTGGAATAACTAATAATGGATTAAAATGGTTACGGGATTTCAAGAACTCTGGATTGTCGTCTAATAATTGGGAACAGCTGTACCACATTGAGGTAGTAAACACCGCAGACCTTATGTGCAGTCAAGAAACTCCCAAATAAATACTAGCCAGTAAAAAGATCCTTTAAAAATTCTTCAATGGTAGGTTTACTGGCAGACTGCTAGGCAGGTGTAACTAATTTAATTAGAAAGAAATCTGATTAGTGACTCAGTACATGTTTTTTTTTTTTTTTTTTAAATAAATGTTGGTGCTACTGCCCCGGATGAGGATGACACTGATTTGTGCATACAGTGTGCTTTTATACAAACAGAAATTTCACTCTAATCTAATCTCTATGCAGTCTGAAAATCTCACTTTTCTGTTCACACAGCTCTAAAAGTAATAAATCTTCTCTAAAAAAATCTTCAGCATAGCGTCTATGTTGTGAAGCCAATGCCATGGAGAATTCTAAGTAATGTTTTCCTGCAGCTACCTGCGTACCATGACAGCACTGCTGGATCCAGCTCAGATAGAGGAGAGAGAAAGGAAGCGTGTGAAACAGCTCGAACATCAGGTAGGTTTTAAAGTACAAACTAATCCTTTCATCACAAGCAAGTGATTCCTGCAAACGTTTCTAACAAGTGAACAGAAAACAATTTCTAAAGGAAAACCTGTTTACACCTCTGGTGCAGTTCCCCCCGGCACTGAAACCTAAGAATGTGTGTTTAGTAGCAGTAGTCACTGTGGATTTCTACTTCAATAAAAAGATCAAGACTCAAACACCCTAGACTGCAGTCTTCTCTGTAGCTGTAAGTGCATCAAAAGGACACTTGAGGTACGAATAATTGAAGATGACAAGTGTCAGTCTTTCCATTATTAGTAGATGTAAGTGCGGTCTGTGTTCCACCGCTCTGACATCACAACAGCAATATTTGAGCAAAGACTGCTACTCATGGCTCAGAAAAACTCATATTAAATATTAGTGCTATTGTAGAGGGGAAATTTGCTTTGTGTTATGCAGATTATGTTCTCCCTCCACCACCTTTAACCATGACAGTAAACAAGCTCAGATGAAGGCTAAACCTGTGTATATTTGTAGCATATATACCCACACTACAAACCCACTACACTAATCACAAATTGTGTACATTTTTACGTATTATTAATATTGGTGGAATTGTTTTTGCATCATGATTCGTACCAGCGAGCTATCGAGGCTCAGGTGGAGGAGCGGAGGCGACAGAAAGATAAAGAAGCAACTACTCGGCAGGCCATGGAGCAGGAGGAAGAGCGGCGTATCGCTAAAGAGAGGGAACTTCTGCAGCAGCAGTACCTGAGAGACACTCAGCTACAGAGACAAAAAGAGGTACAAAAGCCAGTGCTTCCCTAGTGACAGTGTGATGGATAAACAGCATTTCAAAACGTATAGAATAAAATCTAATATGTATTTGGGAAGAAAAGCTCTGATTGGCTCATGTTGGTCCCTTTTTAAATTTCTCTGCTGAACTGTGCAAGTCAGAAAAGGTTGGGGGTCAGCAATAATACAGTAACCTCGAGAATTATTGGCACCTTTCAACAGAAATGTGCAAAATTTGTACTATATAAAGTTGAAAATTTATTTTCATCTGAACATTTTTTTAGATAATATTTTCTCTCGAGATTTTTGGCACCCGTAAAGAAACAATTCGTCATTCTCACTAAAGGCAAAAAAATCAAAGTTAAAATAATTGATGTGCACAAGTCACAAGTTTTTTATATAATGAATATTAAAAAGTACATAAGCTAGTTATTAATACCATTAAGCACTGTCAGATCTGTAATTATAAACTGATTATAAACAGTTTCAGAACAACTGAAAGTAAGGAGGATTGAGTTGTTGTCAGGTTTCAGATTTGACTATTAGATGCCACCTTCACAACAGTAAGCTCTTTGGAAGGGTTCCACTGAATAATGTGTTTCTGAGAGCAACTTGCAAGTGTCATTGGAACTGCAATTAGGATTGTGTTTTGTGACCAAAACTGAATTTTTTGGTCCTGTACATCAGCTTGTTTGGCAGAAAGAGACTATACAGTGGCCCCAAAAACTATTTGGACACTTAAGCTACACTTTCGAATTGTAAGAATTTGACTGCCTTGGAAAACAACGTAAAAAGAAAGATACCCCAAGCACCATATTCAAGCAAAGCAAAATATTGAATTGAAAAATGAATTATGTTTAAAAATATAAATATAATAGATATACTGGTCATATTTGTTTTCTAATGCAGTGAAATTCATACATTTCTAAGTGTGGCTTAAGTGTTCAAATATTTTTTGGGGCCACTGTACAAGGAAAAGACCCCAAACCCACTGTAAAAATATGGCAGCTGGGTTATTCATTTAGTTTATTTTCATCAAGGGTGCCAATAATTCTGGAGTGGGCTATACAGTACTCCATTTTTATTGGTGTTGGTGAAGTACAAATTTCTTCCATGTCATATACTAGGGCTTTAGAATTAAAATACCAATTGTCATATCCTGACCTGAGAGAAATGTGTTTCTGTGCTTTCACCGATTATGGTAATAGGCTGGGAAAGATGATCTTCTGTTCATTGCATTTTAGGAGTTACAGTCACGCAAAACAGAGGAGCTGTATCTGAGCGTGCAGAGGGCATCAGAGGAAGCACAGAAAGACAAACACCTACAGAGAATTAGAGACCTGATGAAGAAAGGCCATGATGTTTCTAATCTGTTGCGGAGTGAAACTACCTCACAGGGTAGAGAAGCAGAATAATTACATTCTCTTCTTCTCACACGTTAAAAATCATCTAAAATACTCAAACGCTGTTCTGTCCAACTATTACAGCATTGATCGGTCAAGGTTCAGAGAGTTTGGCTACAATGGACACCATAACAGAGGCACCACACACAGCCAAGAAAGACACCGCAGTTCAGACAGGTAACATATTTCACATCACACAAAGTGCCGGTTTGGCAAAAAGCCAAATATTCACAAAATGTGATAAAATTCTTCTTTTTTCTTGCACTGGTGCTATAATGATAAGATAAGATAAGAAGCTATAATTAAAAACTACCAGTTTAGCATTGGGAAAGCTCAAGCTGATTAGCAACTCTGACAAACACTCTTATCTATTTTATATTTAAAAAAAAAAAAAATAAAAGGCAAAAGAACACTGCACAGCTAAAAGGTCACGGCCGGCATTTTGAAGCTGAATTGCTTTCTTTATCAGGAGTTTGGCATCACCCTGTGCCAACATCAGGCACAGGCAGGAGGTGTGTCCCAAATTTTGAATATGGAATTATACATTAGAGCCTATTTGGATGACATTATAGTTTATATAATCGTTTTTTTTTTTTTTTTTTTAAACTGACTTTGTCTGGTATTTTATGAAGCTGTTAACATGCAAATGACATTGCTGAGGCAAATAACATCTCTGTGGCGAGTGTGAGAGAATTTAGACATGCAATTTACACAATACTAAACTTGAGGCTACAAATCTGTTATTTGTTGGTTACATTAGACTAGTAGCTCCCGTGCAGAACTAAAGAATCAACCTTCAGACATGACACATGTCACTGATGGGCTACATCTGTTTTGAGCCCAATCCTTTTTTCCTGCATCCTTTATACTGAACATTTGTGCTTGAAATCAGAAATAAATCCAGATAGCCCATTCCCTGAGACCAACGGAGGCATTCAAACTACGGTCGAGTACAAGGCTCCTCCTGATATGAAAAGATCCAGACGTGAAGGCAGGCTGGTCGAAAAGAACAGTGGAAAGGAGAACATGTGCATGGCCATCAAAGGAGGAGATCCTTACGAAGCCTGTGCCCGAACAGACAGAAACCAGGGACAACAACAGCTCCTCAGGAGACCAGAGTGGAACACACAGAGGCCTGGGAAGGCATTTGTTCCTGCGTCAGAGCGTTACCCTGCAGCCCTGCAGAGGCACAGGCAGGAGAACAGGATGCGCAGGCAGATGGAGCTCATGACCTTGGTGGAGAGGAACACACTTTCCAGAACGCCACAGCAAGCAGTGCCTGCACGTTCTGGAAATCCGTCTCGCATTCAGCGGCACTCGAACTCAGCTCATCAGAAAGTAAGCAAATTCAGTATATCCGTGTAATTGAGCGTGGTCATTATAATGTACAGGAGGGTGTTTAATTTAATTTGATGTTTGTTTTAGGATGAGGATTCACATAGAGTCCAATCTGTCAGTCAATGGTAAGTGATCACAAGAAATCATATTATTATTATTAGATTTACTTACTCACCTGCTGAATGTCATTCCTGCCCCATTAAGTAATTAAACTGTTTACAAAGCTAGTAAAAGTTACAGTACCAGCCATGCTTGATAATTACTCATTTAAATGTATTAGAAATCGTAGCACTATATGATCAAATCATTTCTAAACAAAACCTTGAATTTGACCATAAGCAGTTACAGTTCTATATTAAACATGTAATGGGCCTTTTCCCCCCATTTCATCTCTGTCTGTAGCAGAGTTCCCTCACCGCCCGTCCCTGCAGTGAAGCACAGGCTCCAGCTACTTCCTCCATCCTGTGCAGAGGAACAGGCAGAGAGCTGTGGATGGCCTCCATCATCTGATTACATCCCATACGTGCGCACGGATGAGGTTTACCACCTGGATCCTCTTGCCCCAATCTCCAGACCCGCCACACACGAAGGAGCACAGAAGATACATGCGGGTAAAAACTGTGTAGGAAGTAAGGAATAAAACACTTTGGGGCATGCTGGTATGGGAAAGTAATCAATGATAGGGTGGTGTGATTCATCCAGACATGAAGTTGATAATTTTTCTAAAACAGCATGTCCCAGTGTTTTATTCCTCTTATACAACATTACAATTTTTTTTTTTTAGTTAACTTTGAATTACATTTACTTTCATGAGACAGGTTAGTTCCTCTCATCACTGACATTATAGCAGCTATAAACTGGTGTTCTCTCACTAGCCTCTTTTTCTCTTTCTTAAAAGTTTTTAAGACAAAAAAAAATGCAGGCTTTCATGTTATAGAGAAACCAGAAAGTGTAAAGACCTCCGTCCTCAAGACTTGCATCGGAAAATTTAGTCACAGTTTTACTTCCGATTCTTACAAAGCGCTGACGCTGGAGACTCCTTCCAAAAATGTTATAGATGTTTTGTTTATGTAGGTTGTTACTATAGAAACGATTAATATAATGCAGTTTGCCATGCAGCCAGAAGTACTGTCAGAGATGCTGTTATAGCTAATGTAGAACTAATCAACACCAACTTCTGACCAATTAGGTTTGAGAATTCAACAGCACTGTCGTGTACATTGCATTTACTTAAAAGTACCTGTGCTACTTAGATGTGAGCAGCAGCAGCAGACAGCACACCCCTCTGGTGCAGCGGGATCCTCTCCTACACCCTGAGCTGCTGAAGAGCACAGAGAGACAGCAAGCTATTCTCAAAGGCTTGTCTGAACTCAGACAGGTAAAGTGCAATGTTTTAGCACACTGCCTATTTAGTCATTATATAGCATATCATTTACCTGCTAATTATTATTACATGACTCGTCTGGATGTATTTCCAGGGCCTGCTGCAGAAACAGAGAGAGCTAGAAACCAGCCTAAGTCCTTTACTGCAGGGGCAAAGCAGAACCCACTCACCAGCTTTCCAGCCCCCGTGAGAGAACCACAAATTTCCATTCAGAGTATGACATACACAAGCACTTTTCCACAGTGAACACACACTAAGGATCCGAATGATTTCATTTCTACAGCAGTGTCGATCCTACTGCAAATTACACATGCACTTTTGAAGGTGTTTGTTTTTAAACAGTATTTATGGAGTTCCTACAGGTAAATACCGATTTCTTTTTATGCTGAAGTTCTCAATTTAGCTGAACTGGTAATTAGTGTGGGTAATTTTAGTGGTTAAGGTATTATTTATTGGGTTGCTGATTATGACTGTGTTCACTTGAACTGCATTTATAACTTGATGATGTGAATTTCTCACCATTTTCAACCAGGTACTTTAAGCTTTTAATGTGAATTAAAGTATTTTTGACTTTGGTAAAGTTTGTGTGTTGCTTGGAGCATAACAGAACAGGGTAGTTTTCTAAACCTTTTAAAACTTAATTTTTCATCACCCAGCTAAAAATCAGCATTAGTTCATTACTAATATTTAAACGATTTGACTGCAACGAGCCATGTTCTTTAGCTACCAATAACCAAACAACTACTAATTGATTAAGCATAGCAACAGAACATAGGAAACAGCTTACGCCTCAGTAAAATAACTAGTGCAAGTTTGTTCCAACTCTGTTCCTGGAAACCGATTTTGACTTAATGCTGACCAAAGTCTGCTGCAGTTTAACCATCTGCATATATTTATTTAACATGTAAGCTTATCTAAGAATTTGTAAATTCTTCAAATCATTAACAGACTAGAGATATTTTGGTAAAAAATTATTAATCATAATTTTTGACCAGTTCTACAAGAGTAGTAGTTTATTACAAAAAAAAAAAAAATACTATAACCTAAATGATATACTATTAAAACTACTACCAACGGCAATCTCTGCTGTGTTTAAAACCAGTTCCAGCCTTTTCTGCAGCAGAACTCAATACGGTCCTTCCCAAATTCTAGTTATTTCTTCTTCAGTAAGCACTTTATCCTGTTCAGAGGCACGGTGTAGTCAGAGACTCTCCCGGCGAAATCTTGGTGCAAAGCGGGAATGCACCCTGGATGGGAGTCCATCACACACACATTCACACCTAGGGGCACTTTAATCCTAGGGTGGCTAATCAACTACCGGGCCTGTTTTTGGGATGATGAAGGAAACCCACAGCGACACAGGGAGAACATTTTAAACTCCACACACAGTAACCCAAGCTCGGGATCAAACTAGGGAGCCAGCACCGTCATTAACAATCAGCTGCTACAATTGCTTTAATGCACTTCCTTTATATCTTAAAAAAAAGGTTAACATTAAAAGCAAGGCCGTAATTGCCTGTAGTGTTTTCCAAAAAGAAACATAATCCAGACAATTCAACAAAATTTTTAAATACAAATATAGGGGTCTGTACAAAATGTGAAATGATACAAGGACTTGCACATCCAGTAGTGTATGGGATTTAACTTTTTCAGTCCGAGAACATAAAAAATTTTCAAAATGTATCTATTTACAGGCAGCGCTGGCTCACCAGCCACCATAACCTCCTCGAGGTGGAGGATGTCCGTTGCCTTGGAATGCTGGATTCCCATGCAAGGCATAGCTCTGGATAAACTGAGTCCGGTGAACTTGTCCTAGTCCTACACCTGGCTGAATTCCCCAAACGTTGGTCGCTGTCCCTTGCGCCAAATTGTTCCAGGCCATGTTACTGCTAGGTAAAAGGCTTCTTAGGCCTGAATGTGTGAATCTGTTGGCCAATGAGCTGTTCAGTAGCTGGGATCTGAGTCCCATAGTGCTGTTCTGAGACACTTGAGAAGCAGGCCACAAACTACTGCTCTGCAGCATCCTGTCCACTGTGATTAAAGTATTCATCCCGTAAGGTGACCGTCCAGGCACTGGCCTTTTACCTCCTCGGCTGCCATAGTTCCTGCTAGTCACAGTATTTTCTGCAGACTTGGTGCTAGATGAGCTCGTAGTGGGCATCAGGTTTTTTGTGGTTCCCTGTTCTGATACCTCCTTCTCCTGATTCAAGCCACTCTCAGTACTACTGACCTTCGGATTTATGGGGGTTTCAGCAGCGATGTCACTGTCAGTTGTGCGATTCCAGGTAGGTTCTATGTCACTACATGTATTGCTGGTGGTCTCTATGACTACAGAAGCTGGCCCAGCCATGCCATCTTGTGTTCCAGTGCCAACCTGATCTTGAGCCTGTGACACGATGACACGTTCTGAAGCAGACACAGGTTCTGCACGAATTTGCTCTCTTTGCCTGACTTCTTCCATTTGACTCAAAGCTTGTGAGGCAGCAGCCCCTTGAAAAGCTCGAAATGAGGACGCAGGCTGATTTGAAAGACTGTCATCTTCGGAAGGGCCCTGAGGAACAGACGAAAGCCCATTGCTCTGTCCGAGGAAGCTTTGCTGAGGATCGGTCCTGAAAGATCCTGGTGATGTCTGGCCTGTGCAGGAACTTGCTTGCATTCGGGCATTTCTGAAATGGGAAATTACGTCTCTCAGAGCTTCAAAATCTAATTCCCGTGGTAGCCCAGTGGTGGGTGAAGGTAAAGTAACTATCGTTGTTTTGTCTCTTACTGTATGGTTAGGTAGAGGACAAGGATGTAGGTCTGTACACACAGAGGGTTTTTCATCACAGGCAGAGTTCCTGTCCAGGGTGTGAATTTCAGAGCTTAGTCCCATGTCCTCCTCCCTCACTAAAGTCAAAAGCAACATCACACTTTAAAGATAACTGTGTTTATATTGAGAAAAAAAAAGTGAAGGTCTAAAAGTATACTAAGCAATGAACACAAAAATACCAACTTTAGTTATAGTTGTTCACCAATAGTTAAGCATAAGGATGTCGAATGAATCCTTTAATGGATTCATGTTTACTTACATACTGGGGATGTGGGACAAGAATGCAGATCTGAGGATGCTGGTTTGTCACCTGCTTCACCGATCAGACTGGCCATACTATACAAGATATCATCAATGTTTGCAATAACGATGCCACTGTTAGAATAATGTGGAAACATCTCAAATCGACGCTCTGTTAAACAAAATGAAGCACAAGAGTTATACAAATTATTACACAAAAATCAGAGTAAACCCATCATATCTTGGCTACATAAACGTCTGTAGTATATGATTATATGGTTTAGTAAGGGCATCAGTATTAAAAAGCCTTCAGTGTAACAATATTATAAAATAACCTGCAAGTAGCTGATTTGTCATTACTTTCTTTAGCAAACAGTGCTTACAATAACAAATACATACATACATATATATATGTATGTATGTATGTATGTAAAAAAGATAAAAATAAAATCACCTGTGAGATATATTACATGACGCTGCCGGATGTTCTGAGCCTGAAGCTTCACCAGACAGTCCAGGTCAGGTGCTTGGTGCGACGGAGCATCACACTCATGATATGACAGAAACTCCACTATTTGTTTCTTGTGGTAGGTCGTGAGGAGGTTCAGTACGTTCAGGGCTTCACTTTTACACCTGAGGATACACATACAGTTCACAAACGTTACAGAAGAGAACATTTTTGTAGGTTTATTTTATGAGAAATGGGGGAAAAAAAACTCATGTCATAATTCTTCCCTAACATCACCTCACAATCTGGCAATGCTGAGAGAAACTTACAATCAAGTCTTTAATTATTGGCACCACTTCAGTGAATTGGCAAAAAAATAATTTATGGAATAAAAATGACAACGGTTTAAATTTCAAAGTGAACCACAAATGTTTGGCAGATAGCGGTTGACAGGGACAACTCATGTGATAAATATAAAAATACATAATCAGTTAAAAGTACCATTAAGCACAGTTACGCCCATAAAAGTTCAGATGTCTGAAACAGTTTAAAAACCTGTCTGGAAGAAGATAAAGATATCAGTCAGTTTAGTAACTTCATGTCATATTTTAGTAATTATTTGGAATAACAAACCTGCTTTGCTCTTTGACCTTTTTGTGAGTTTTACAATGCACCCGCCATCTCCATGGACTCTCAGGTGTGTTAAGCTCCTCGAGATAGTGAAGAAGAGCCTGAAGTCTCTCTACGAAAATAAAACAAATTTTTCCAATATACTAGATCAATGGAAACTTGCAGGCCGGTGAAGGTGAAGCTTCTCAATTTAGTCTGGTTAAAAAAATATATATATATAAAAAAATAAAAACACCATGGAAGGAGTTTCTTATAAAATAAATCCTCACCCTGTGTGATGAAGTCAGGATTAAGGACAAATTCATCAGAGACGATGAAGCCGCCAGAAACGAACAGTTCGTTGTAGGTGTGATTCTTGATGTCATCAAGACTGTCTACTCCAGCAAAGCTTACTGATCGCAGCTTTTTTAGAGACACTAATGCAGGAATCTGAGAGTACAAAAGGCAAGTATACGAAGTTTAAGTTGTTACTAAAGCAAAACCGATGTGATTAATTGATATGCATGTGGCGCATAATTGGTATACACTCACCGTCCACTTTATTTATTGTACAAATGCACATTCATGCAGTTATCTATTCATTGAGGCAGCAGCACAACGCAGGTCAGGAGCTTATGTTCACATCAAACAACAGAATGGAGAAAAGGTGTGTTCTCTGTGACTTTCCCCGTGGCATGGTTGTTGGTTCCAGATGGGTGGTTTGGGTATTTCAGAAGCTGCTCGTCAGACACAAAAATGTCTCTACAGTTTGGGTGGGTCTGTGCCCATGATAGCCTCAGTGAATTTGGAGTGAAATCCAATGCAGTCTTCTGCTGCTGTAGCCCATCCACTTCAGCGTTCGATGTTTTGTGCATGCTGAGATGCTTTTCTGCTCAAGTGAGTGATTATTTGAGTTACTATATCCTTCCTGACAGCTCGACCCAATCTTGCCATTTTCCTCTGACCTCTCTTATCAACAAGGCATTTCCACCCACAGAATTGTCACTCACTCACTGTTTTTTGTTTTTCACACCTTTCCGTGTTAACGTTTAGAGACTTTTGTGTGTTGAAAATCCCAGGAGCTCTGCAGGTTCGGAAATACTCGAACCATTGTGCTACTGCCACATGATTGGCTGATTAGATAACTGCATCAGTGTGCAGTTGTACAGCTGTTCCTAATAAAGTGGACGGTGAGTGTATATACTGTATTATATAAATGCTAGGGTTGGGCCATATAGCAATATAATACTATTATAATTTATGCAATATTGCACGAGCAAAAGTGCTTTTATACTGAATATTAGCACGGCTGGGAATTCGGCCGTAGGCACGAGGCTGCTGGTAATCACAGGTGATCACAGCCATACTGATATTCAGTACAACTGTGAGTATGATATTGCTTTTATACAACAGTTCTATAAACAAGAAATTAACATTGAGAAACTGACATGTCAGGCGAAAGATGGCCAAATATTTTGTTTATTTTTGCTCTGTCAAGGATAATAAAGTTTATCGTACCTTATGGATGTGGGCAGCAATGTCTATATTTTGAATGACTATCAGGAGTTTGTCTTGACTGTCCTTTTTCTCAAGAAAGGTCTGAGGATCGCACTCTGGATTGCCGAGCCTCGTTAAATAGTCCTGTAACAGATGCAAAGAATGATACTGTAGTTAATTTACAGTGAGTTGCCACTTTATTGAGTCCACATACTTTGTAGGTGCAGCTGCCATATACGCACACTGGTCTAACTTGCGCACAAGTGACAGCTATCAATGGAAGAGAACTACTTTAAGACTACTGAAGAAAATTTGGGACATTTTCCAGAAAATCTATTACCATGAGTGAATAGTGACAACAGCTACCTTTTAATGCTTAACCGTAAGCGTTTAGTTCATGGCTATAAATAAGACTCATCAGTTTGAAGTGGTTATGTTTTGTTCTGCACTGGTGCTTTACATTACCACTTTTGACTAGAGGCAGAGACTCTGAACCGATGATATGCACCAGTTTTGAATTTGAACCGGTAGAATAAACACACATCTCTGTTCATGTGGATTTCGGTATCAGCATTTCCTATATATATATATATATATATATAAAAACACACACACACACGTCATGTCCTCACTGAAAAAGGTAAATGGAAAATTACATGAAACGTTAAAGGATGATCAAGATAAAACTTGTGAAAATTCTGCCCTTTTGGACTTTAATGTCTCTCTAGCCTTATAGATAGTCTCTGGTCCAATGAGTTGCCTTCAGCTAAATAATTTACATAAATGCATGTGAGTTGATAAACTGCAGCAGAGGATCTTTTACAGAGGCCAAGCTGGTTCATGTTTACAAGTTGGAGGATGATTAACACAAAACATGATGGCCATGTCAATGTCTGTACAGTACTGTGCTGAGAATGGTCTACCACCACCAAAATAATATGTAGTCAGCGAAATTCTGCACCTATAACGGTAGGTTTACCTGAGCATATACACAAGATAAGTGGACCTAATAAACTGCTTACTCAATATAATCGGTAAAATGTACAGCAGAAGGTATACAATTAACCGCTCATGACATAACGTGCTGTACCTTTATTTCCCAGCACACATCACTCTCCTCATCCACACAATGGATGTAGAAGTGGACGGTGTTCTTTTGCACATCCCTCATGATCTTCACTAGGTTGTTGATCACCTCAGGTTGTAGTTGACTAATAAGGTTGCTGATGGCAGCTGGAGCCGGTTCTATAGGTGTAGCCGCGTCGCTGTTTGTCGCACTGCTGTTAGCCATGCTTTCTTCTGCATCCGAGATCACTCGACTGCTAACGGATGCGTTCGAAGTCTCGCCTTGATGGGAATCAAGCCTTTTACACATCACTGTGCTCGGTTCTGCCTGCGTTATGCCATTTATCATTTGCAGATCATGCAAATGCTGCAGGTGGTCCTCTTTGGGGGTCGGGGAATTAAAGGTAAGCGCGGGTTTCACCGCAGCGACAGCGCTGGGAGAGTGAGCAGGTGCATTAATGAGAGGTGAAGAAGAGACAGGAAGAACTTCAGGAGCTGAAGAAGAAACGAATGTCGTGCTATCCCGTCTATTCTTCCTGGGATCCAAGAAAGCACTTACGCTATCCCTGAATGAGTTAACGTAGCTGTGCACGGGAAACGGTGTGTTAAAATGCAAGACGTACTCAGAGAAAGGTACCATGTGTGTCTGTGGGGGACTTCTCAGGGTTTGAGAGCTAGAATAGGGAATGTAGTACACACGTTCCTCTCGCAAAAGATCCTCGACCTCAGCGGAGAAGCCGGAGATTTGCTCATCGACTATGCAGTCAACACCGCTGAATGCTGTCCCTTTCTGCTCCTGACTGTCAGAAACCTTTAGCTCGTCAGTGACATCCATGTCCTCATCTTCCACTGAGTCGATCTCGGGTTCAGCCTCCACGTTACTGCTGTCAGGATGATGAGGAGGTGTGACATCCTGTGTCTCAGGACTGGTGTGAGTGGACACTGTGGGGCTTTGAATGAAACGGGGATCGTCGAGATTTCTGTCCCTTCTATGGCTGTATCTCTCTGTCTTCAGACCTGTGAAGGCATTAAAGTGTTAGCTGTCAGTTCTATCTTATAACTTTTGTACAGGTGTGATTTTAAGATGTCAGCTTGTCTTAGAGCAAAGCTAAAGCAAAGCTGTTAAATGCTGGTCCTCAAAAACAAGCTTGGGGAACTATAAGTAATAATGTTAACTAATACAAAAGCTGAAAGAAAACATTTGAATAATTTTGATGGCCCTGTATCTCTACTTCTACTTAAAACATTTCCCTTATTACTGAACATGTGCTGTTAGACTCTGTCACACTTTATATCTGGTTAAGATATATTCAGCATATTGTCTATACCTGTTATGGGAATAAGCACCCAGGGGATTGATCTCTCTCCAGGTAGGTTGTCACTGCGTTGTTGTCCATTGCTATCGGAGCATGGACTGAAAGCCTCCAGGCTACTCAAGCTACCAGCAGTTTCTTCCTAAAATCAGAAAATCCAGTCCAAAAAAAAAAAAAGTATTATGGTTGTGGTATACAGTATTATGGTTGTGATGATGTCATGGTTAGTCAAAGTGTATGGTCAGATTTTTACCTCACCACCGAAAATGCAGATTAAAATGCACTTCTGCCTATTACTGTCTACCAATTTTTTTTTTTTAATCCATTCCAGGTCCTTACTCCAGTGATTCTCTCCACTGGTTCAATATTTTCTACTTTAAAATTTTACATCTTTGATGCACTATTACGTCTAGGACACCCTTGTTTCCTAATTATGTCCACCTTTATATCCCGATTTTCCTCTGGCTGAGACCCGTATCCAGACAACTCCATACGTCCGTGTAGAGTAAATGAGAACGCAACAATAATGTAAATACAATAAACGATACTGTACCTCAAGATCATTTTTTCCTTGTGCTTCTTGATCATCGTCATCTGTGAATCGATTCCGAAGGTCAGTGTCGCAGTTGGTGGGGAGGCCCAGGCTGGTCATGCTGTCCTGTAGAGTCTTTTCAGTGTCTTCACTGCTCTTTACCAGTTCTCCATCAGCGTTAGTCAAAAATGAGCTGCGTAACGTTTTGTTTAGATTGTCCAGCATCTTGCTAACCAGTGCTACTGGAGTGTTGTCCTTCCTCAAGTCTGTATCCTGAGTGGTTTTGCTGAGCTTGTCCAGTAACTCCACAACCTTCAGTGCCTCCTGAGTCTTGTCCTTCCTGAGGTCTGTGTCTTGTAGGCCAATGCTTGTCAGCACATCAGCCAGAGACTGACAGGACTTCTCAGCTTAAAAAAGGAGAAGATACGACTAATTTGAGCGGTTGAAGCTGTGAGGACACTGTTGCTAGGCAACTTTACTGCTTTATGGATTTAGTTAGCTATCATGTATCTGGTTGGAACTTTATATTGACAATATAAAGACAATGAAAGAGACAGTAACCATCATTACTTCAAAATAAATAAATAAATAACCCTCAACCTTTAACCTAAACTTAAACTTAAAATTACACGTAGCATCAACCACCTTCTAGGGATATTGTCATAAAATGAAAAAAGTCAATTAGAGTCAACTAGAAAGAAAAAAAACATATAGACTTAAATGCTTTTTACGTTAAAAATAATATAGGCCATGTGCTGCATCCCAATTCACCTACTTAAACTATGCACTAAAAGTATGTACTCTTTTTGTGAAGAAAAAGTACATACTTTTGAGTGTGTAGCAAAAGAGTAGATTGACTTTCTGATTATCAGCCAGCTCTGAGGTCAACACTGGAGGTCTGAATTATTGTTAAACTAATATAAAATTATTCTGAAATAGTGAGTGTGGGTTGTTCATATGAAACACCAGCGAAGACAACCACAGAGCGTTCTATTTTTCTCTTTATACCTGCATTCTAATTAATTTCATCATCACTGTAATATCCGAATTTTCCTGCATATTTTTGCCTACCTTGAACTTCTTCAGGTTCTCCATTGCTGGGCGTGGCCATCCTCGAACACTTAGCACTTACGTTCTGCACTTCCTCCTCCAACTTCCTCTTTAAACCATGAGTATCCAATGGCACTTCTTTCTGTTTGGTTTCCTTAGTTTTTTTCACCTGCATGAGCTTTAAAAGTTCACTCATTCCCTCTGGGTCACTATGAGCCTGGGCAGTGTCTGTGGGCTCTCGGTCGGTACTAGACTCGAGAACATACCTGAACATCTCTACCATGTTCTTCGCTTTTTCAACAGGCATCACGTACAGACCAGGGCTGTAAAAGTAGGAATGAATGTAGTTTTCCCATTTGAATCTCTGCCTTGGAGCAGGAAAGAGCTTCTCCCTGTCGTCCAGTTTGATGTCGTAGTCGAGTCGGACTCGCTGGATGGGTTTGGATTCGTGGAGGCTGCTGAGGTATTCGAGGGCCTGCTGCTCCACTCCAGCGCTCAAGTTAGCTGGTGGGTTACAGCGCACTTTGCTGAGAGCGTAGTGGTACGCCGGGATGAAGCTATTCAGGCGTGGCATTACAGGGTCCTGGGGCACTGGGGTCAAGGGTGTGCGGGCAGTATGTGGTTCAGGAGCTTGACGGGTATAGAATATTCGCAGAATATGTAAATATTTCACACCTTCTATTCAAATTATTGTATTATTGTAAGGATTGAAATATGGGTATTCTACTACAAACATGTAACATTTAGGTAATATTTAGGCTATTTTATACTGGTAAAAATAATGTCAGAATTATTATCCTAAAAAGAAACTAAACAAATTATAACATGGTATCTCATGAGCAGTTCTTAATAAGATTAAAAGGATTCTAGTTGATTTTACATAACTGAATACTCACATTGACACTTGTATGCCACAAATTGTATATATAGTATATTGCATCACACAAGAAACTTGAGCCGCTTGTAATGTCATATTTGTAATGTGATTACAGTCATGAAGACAGCATGACGGGGAAATTTCATTTTTTCTTTTACAAATTGACATATTTTTTAATGTAGCTGCATTATTTGGAGGATTTTGGGTTTGGGTTTATCCCTCAGGATGTGATTGGCTGGTGGTTTGCAGTCAATCACAGAGGACTTGCCTCCTGCTGTAGCACTGGCACGCTCATGAGAGAAGTGGAAATGGAGGAGGCCATATTTATTTAAGCCTATAAATACAGCTGGAAACAGAAGTGGTGACTCGAACGCTGAAGAGAAAGTTTGTGCTCACCCCCGTTTTTTGTTCTTAACCATAACTTTACAGTGATGAATGCAAAATTAGATGCTGTTTAGAGGAAAGAAATAGTCACTGCGCTATAGTGAAGATGACAGGCAAAGAATAATTTTGTCTTTTAAGTGATTAATACAGATGATTGGTGTACCAGGGACATAAGATATCATGGTACCTTGCATGATAATTGGTCACAGAGTTCCACCCCTATTAGACAGGTGTCAGTCGATTTATCAATTTGTGGTTAAATACTTACAGAATTTTGACACATCCCGTGCATGGCGATAGATGAAAAGTGCTTGACAAGATGTTTTCCAACCTGCTCTGCGTTCTTAACACATAAAAACAGTAGGATATTTTATAGCATTTTTTTTCTTATGATGTTATGCACACATTTTTTAGTAAAAACAGAGTTTTTTTGCCAGTGAGAAAAGGCAACATACCGTTTGAGTTGGACATTTGGCCTGAAGACAGAAAGAAGAGAAAACCTTTGTCGTTCACCATATTCATCAATACCTGCACATTGTGGGTAAATGCTCAGATTAGTGAAAAAATCAGATTACGGTGAAATCTTGATCATTTGCAGTAAACAACACAGATGCACAAACAAACTGGAAAAGATTTAGGTATTAAAATATGATCACACAAAAATATCTAGCTATAAATTTAGCTCCAAAAAACCTTTGAGAAGCAAACGGTTACATTATTTAATCTTACGTGTAGCATGACCAGACAGACACCTACCAATCCCTTTTTTTCGAGTTCCTGAAACAACTCAGCCAGCCCCTCTCCTGATTTGTTTTTCTCCGCTACGACCTCAAACAGACTGCAGTACATTCCACTCTTGAATACTGCACAACAAGACACATCATGGAAATTCCCCATATCTCTCACATTTGCTTGTAAATATACATTTGCATAAACCAGGAACAGTCTTAAAAGTTGTAAAAAGGAAACAGAAGTATATGATGTATATCAATATATCATGTAGCACATCAATGTAGCACACAGTGTTTGTGGCCTGGAGAAAATAAATAAATAAATAAAGTCGTTGGGCAATGTTTCGGCTATGAGATTTGGTTTTCGGAGTCTGGCTAGCATCTTTATTTTCTCTCTACATGTTTAACCATGAGGTGACGGTGTGTTGTGCTATGACAGCTTTGTACTGGACTTTATTTCGCTTGGTTCTGTCAGCATTTCCACATGCCCACGTTTCTGATTCTGAAAAGAATGTCTTTTGTCCATGTACACTAATTAATAGTAAATAAACGTTCCACAGACAACTAAATTGCACCTCTCGTCCTGAGCATCTGCGTTACTGATTTCCCTGGTTAAGTACTGAAAAACTTACCTTCATGGCTGCCGGAGTAAAGATCCCATGAGAAAAGTGTAGCTGGAATTAACCTTTTTACTTGGTCCAGTCTCATGATTTTACCAATCTCCAGCCTGTCTGGTCTGCAAAATTAGTATTACAAGATTATTTAATCATGCATAGTATGTCGATCAACACAAGAAAAAAACGCATATCAAGGGATGTCAAATATACGGCCCAGCGATCAGGACCAGCTTTATAAAGATTCTGGCCCAGGAAATGAATTTGGAATCTGTGGATAACTGAGTCAGTTGTTGTTGGGGAAAAAAGAGCTAGTCCCTTTCATTGCATTAGGGGGCAAAATAGAGCAATAAACTTACTGATATACTGACAAAGTGAGCTAAAGATATTTAATTTCTCCTAGTCAAGCCTGTTTCAGTTCTATGCTGTAACACTACAAAAACTATTAACATTTAACATTTATGGCATTTCCTTATCTAGAGCGACTTACACAATTATTTATACAACTGAGCAGTTGAGGGTTAAGGGCCTTGCTCAAGGGCCCAGCAGTGGCAGAATTTGAACTCTCAACCTTCCAATCAGAAGGCCAATGTCTTAACCACTGAGCTACCACTTCCCCTAAAACCGAAAACGTTTAAATGGCTGAACACTGAATGGCAACACTATCATTTGGAAAATTAGCTGTTCTGGTAATGAACTGCAGTCTGTTCAGTGTAAATGAACACATTTAACAAGAGTTAACGTTGACGTGTTACTGGTCTACTAAACTGTTTTTTATGATCTGGCACACTTGATAATAGACAAATGCTGCCTTTGGTCTGCCTCAAAACTGGAAATTCGGAATTTGCAAATGTCATTTACAACCTGAAAGTGCTCGAGTTACAAAGTGAGGAAAAACACGGACGCCTCCATGTTCAACTTTTGTTAGCAACAATCTAGCCAGCTAACATTAACGATGATGTATATTTATCTCCTCAAAACAGTGAACTGTATAGTCAATGTTTTATATTTAACAAGCTAATCTGTCTAGAATGTTAAGTGATCTATAGCAGATACTAGTATACGCTCATTTAAATGTAAAGAAGTGCTACTTTGTTTACTGTTGCTGTCAGCAGCCATTATGATATGATGTCATATGCTGAACTGGGAGTTGAGGAGACCTTCCTGACTTTCCATGTAGGAATTCAGAGGGTTTTTCCCTAGTCGGAGATGTGAAATTCTGAATAATTAATAAAACCTCTGAACTTAACAGATATAAAAGAAGCTGCTGTGAAAGAAGTCACTCACATCTTGAAAGGTAGAAAAGGTTGAGAAATGGAATGAAGGCTTGCTTGATACACTTCCCTTCCTCTATTCACAAAGTGTCCTTTCCAGACAGTGTAGCCATGTCTTTCTAAAAGCAAAAAAAGAAAATTATATAGGAGATTTAGTTTAATTGTGTAGTAGCACTTAAAAATGATCAGGTTTCTTAAGTGGTTGCGATTCATCTTAAAATTCTGCGTGCAAAGCTAAGCATTACTGCGCAGATCTGTTTAAATAATCAAATACTTCTATTTTGTGGAATAACAAGGGAGCAGACCTCTACCTGTTCCTGATGGCAGGCTACTGGACCTATAAAATGAGAAAAAAATTTACAGATAGCAGTTTGATAATTAGATAATAAGCAAATGTGTTAATAGCGTATGTGGGATACCTCTGCAGAGGCGAGGCTTTGGGGCCCGCTGTTATAGCCTCTTTGGCTTTAAACTGAAATGAAACCACAGCATATGGGCACACATGCCTTGGCCTGGATGCAGGCTCATAATCCACATACTCATAGAAATATTGCTGCGAAAAACACACAACAACAGGTAGTAAGGGAGTTATTGAGGAATGCATTGATAAAATTATTTTTTACTGTCACATGAATGAAGTCCGTGGAAATGCAGTAGTATTATTTAAATATTTTTTTGCAGTAACAATTGAGCAGGGAATATACAGACACAAAAACACCAAAATAAGTGCAATGACAAAAAAAACAAAAAGTATTTATACCTGAGTAAACTCGAATGCCTTGTAAGACGTCAGGGATGTCACCCTGTTGGCATTCTTAGAGAAATGGCTGTCAAATTTGGGTGTAGGGTCCAAACCTCTTGACATGGTATCATGTATGCTCTTTACTTTACCCTAGAAACAGCATATAACACTTCTTAATCATGTTCAACACGTTTACGGGCCATAAAACCTGTACAGTAATTTTTTTGCATAGCTACCTTTATCACTTTAAAGATGATTATCTCTCCGGTGGAGCCAGGCTCATGGGGACTGGTTTGTAGCAAGTCGGAGAACTGACACAAGTAAACACCTAATGCGTCAAAAATAAATCATTAATTGTTTAGGCTTGGATTGTAATCATATAGACATTTCTAAATGCTAAAATGTTACCTTTAGTGGAATGTCCTAAAAGGCTCAACCAGCTGTTGCTGACTGATAAACCTTTTTCACAAACCAAAGGGACCTGAAAATAACACAAGAAATGTTAATAATGTAATAATCCAACCTAAGTTCGTTGGTCACATGAGTTCTGCGGATCACAAACCTTCTTATTTTAAAACCTGGAGAAAAAAAAAGTGTCATCTAACCATCTTCAATCCAGCTAAAGCCCAAAGAAATTGCTAGCATTGCTTCAAGACTTGATGATGCCACCTTGAATGACAGCCTTGAAAACAACACAGTGCAGGTTGGACATGCTACAGAAAGCTGAAAGTTGTAAGGGATGACAGAGACCTGATTCAAAAAATGGACAGCATAAACTGTCTAAAATTAAAGCTGCCAATGTAACAGTGCCAGAGGATTTACTAAGAGGAGCCAGTCACAAGTAATGAGACTGAGAGGACGCGTGTTCGCCCTTAATTCTTTCTTTGTATTTGTATTGCACTGATGTCTAGGTTATATTTTACATGTTGGTCCAGTCTGTATTTGCTTCCTATTTGAATAACATTAGTGAATTTCCTTAAGCTTCAGGCTAGACAAGCTGCGTTCGACTTCAGCTCGGACTTCCAACTCAGGGAAAGCCACAGAAAATGCGTCTCAACTTGGAATTCCTACTCAGTGTCCTTAACCTCGAGATCGGCATATGACGTCAGAGAGACATCGGCTCACAACAGCAACACTAAGGTGTAAGAAGTACCACTTCTCTAATTTTAAATGAGATAAGTATTTGCTTTACCTTATATTCAAGCTCAACATACAGACACAATAGTTGGTGAAGTCTACAAAAAATTTAGGAAGAAAAGATCACTAGCTAGCTTGTTGCTAGTTCATACATGTTTTCTGGCCAGAGCAAACAAAAAAGCACCTTTTTGTTGAGGTGTCCACGTTTTCCTACAAGTTCCGAGTAACATCAGCATCATATAAGCATCTGTACAACTACCTCAGCATGTCAGGGGGCAAAAACTAGAATCATGTTTCTCTACAATCATGGTTCTCAAAGTGGGGTTAAATTATTAATGTTACGTTGGTTAGTATGCAAGTTGTTATTGTTGTTATTAACCTGTTAAACTCCTAGGACTCACTGATCATAAGGGGATGCGTGGAAAGCTTTTTTTTTTTTTTTTTTAAACTGCAAGTCATTCCTCGGGTCTATAAGGGATCAGCCAACACCATTTGTCAATTTAGTCGATGGAACCGTTCACTCACAAAATAATTTATAGGTTGCCGTTGTGAGTGATTGGATTGTCCACTTTTATACAGTACTGTGTAAAACATTGAGTAAAACATTAATGGTGCCAGAAAACTTTTGATGAAACTCCATTTCAAAAACCTTTTGACGGTTGGCTCTTTAATACCATAAATGCTTAGATCATGTGTGGGAAATGATCATTTAATTCAGTGTGGCACCTACCCCCAAAAAAATAACCCACACACCATGAAAGGTTCTTTAGGGTGACAAAACGTCTCTAAAAGTAGCCCCACGTACCTTGTCAGAAAGCAGGAAGCAAAAGGACTCCGCCAGTTCTTTGTCAGTGCGTCCATCCTGCTTCAGCTCTTTTCTCTTCTCAATGAACTGCATATAAACATTGCAACATTTTAACCTCTAGTGTCAAAACTGCACTACGTTTCACACTAACACACTCAGAGGTGAAAACATCACTTTCATGGGACACACATGTCCAGTCTTTTTGTACTGTATTTGCAGACAAGTAGATTCAGTACGCTGCAATTTAGAGCTATTTTTCTATTCTTGTCTAACAACCTGAGAAAAAAACATGCTCCCTACTTACTTTCACAAAACAGACAAAAAACGTTATGCTTCCGAATAATGCTGTGTGCTTCCCTATGCACAGCAGAAGAGGATCAGTCTGACCGTCAGTAGGATCTATAGTTACTACACAGATTAAATACTTACATGGTTTAGAGCCTGATCTTTTCAGAATCAGGAGCTCCAAAAGATGTACCAAGAAACACGTCTTTACAGAAAACTTCAGCATGTCTATGTTTTTCTTAAATAATATGTTTAATATTCCTTTATCATTAGCCATAGATTATGTGGAGCGTCCACCATATGAAGTCCTGAATTAATTGTTACTATAGAAACAATACCGTATTAGGATTAGCATATTAATATAAACCTGTGATTTGAATTACAACCGGAACTCCTCTCAGAGCTGCTGTTACAGAAAATGAATCAAAGCCTTCTGACCAATCCGATGTCAGGATTCAACAACGCTGTGGTATAAGGAAAAATGACTAACTGTGAAAGTGTCACTTTAACAGAGGAAACACGAGGCTAAGTGTTCTTTAGGTAAATGATCTCACTTCTTTCTCCAGAGGCTCGTTGTGGACGAGGCGAGGTTTGGAGTACGCAAAGTTCGCTTTTGAGGCAGGATCCTTGTAGCTAGAGGTGATTATGTTGAGGATTTCTGCAAACTCTCTGGACTCTGAGGACAAGTACTGGAACAGAGCTAAGGACAGAGACAAGACATTCAGTTAGTAGTTCATACTGGGTGAAATTACCTCTCTGAATTACACTGGACAAAAAAAAGACCCTGGAATACCTCCAGGTTTAAGCAATACTAGAGACAGGAAAAATAAAAACGAGTGGGGGAAAAAAAACAAAACACAGAGTCTCTAAATTAAGTAACATGCAGTGTTATAAAAACCTTCCACAGTATTTCTGGTGCTCACTGAAATACTGTGAAATAATTTGTGTACTTTTTTATTTAACTGTATGTAGTAACCCTACTAAAAGAAAACAAAATAAAAGGGTTTGGAAGACTTTAGAGGTGGACGAAGCATTAACTACCATGTTGGAGTACTCTGGGGTCTGATTCCCCGTACAAAGCAACAAATGACTCTTCATTTTCTATGCAAATGCACCACACGGAGCTGCAAGTTTACCGACAATGGCATGGCGACAAAATTTGATTTTTTTCCCCCAAAATGTAAATTAGGTATGATGCGAACGATTAGCTTCGGTGAACTCCTTGGACTGATCTTAACCTCTACCCCTACAATTTCAGTTCCTGCCTGCTCGAGTCACCATTCACCCACACTTAGAAATGGAAGAAAAGCCACCATCTTGTGTTTTCCTGAGCGCACATACATTTTGGATATCACAAACTGGACTGCGTATGTCCAAAAGAGACAGATTTTTGCCCAACACTAGCACTAAAACATTTATAGATAATCTCAGTGACATCAATATCTTTGCAATCATAAAAAAAACCTCTGAAACTCTAAATTTTACATTATTTTATAAATTAAAGTAAAGAAGACACCTTTGTAATTATTTAGTTTAAATTCATTCATCTTGGACTGACATTCTTCAACATAGAAATGCTATACATATACATATATACACATATATATATACACACACACACACACACACACACACACACACACACACACACACACACACCGTTATAAACATGACCACATGTAAGAACCACATAATTCCTTGCATCTGTTGATTTAAAGTTTTAATCAAATTCCTTATCACAAACTCAGGAGGGTTTTCAATCATCAGATGACATAGCTCTGTGTGTGTGTGTGTGTGTGTGTGTGTGTGGTGTGTGTGTGTGTGTGTGATCTGACTACAATGGTCTGATGGGCCTCAAACACAGGAAGTCCCACAAACCGTTCCCCTCACAGTTTACATCCTGTGTAAAGTAAATGAACCCGCATTTGACGAATGACTCAACACACCAAACCCCTGAAGTAGATTAATTTGTGACTGAGATACAATCTTGTCGGAAAAAAACAAAAAAGGAAAATGGATTGTAGTGTATTACACTTTAAAATAACATTATCGGCTTCTATAATTACAGTTCCATCACAGGAAGTGAATGTGCACTTGAGAGTTGCTTCTCAAGTGTGTTTCAGACTAAACAGATTATACTTGTGGCCAGAATGATTCTGGATTAAAATGACTTTTCTATGTAACAAAATTGAATAACTGATATTATTAATGCACGTTGTAATGAGTCGTATAAAAATAGATTTCTCTTGAATAATCCAATGACCAGGCTATGTCTGTTTGCATTATCTCTCTCTCTCTCTCACACACACACACACACAGTCAGGTCCATAAGTATTTGGACAGGGACACAAGTTTAACACACAGTTTTGGCTCTATGCCCAATAGACTTGAAATGAGGCCATCAAGATTTGATTGAAGTGCAGACTTTCAGCTTTAATTCAAGGGGTTTAACAAAAATATTGCATTAACAGTTTATGAATTCATTATTTTTAATACTTGGATGCAAATCCTTTGTAGTCAATGACTGCCTGAAGTCTGGAACTCATGGACAACATCAGATGCTGAGTTTCCTCCCTTGAGATGCTTTGCCAGCCCTTTACTGCAGCGACCCAGTTCCACTGGCGTACATGCCCACGCCATAACATTTCCTCCATGTTTGACAGATGCTGTGGTATGCTTGGGATCATGAGCCCTTCCTTTCCTTCTCCATACTTTTCTCTTGCCATCATTCTGGTACAAATTAATCTTGCATCACAACTGGTCAGGCTTTTTTTTTCCCGGGTAGAGTTTTTTTTTTTTTTTTTTTTTTTTTTTTTTTTTTTTAAAAGCAAAGTCTAATCTGGCCTTTCTGTTCTTGAGTGTTACCAGTGGTTTGCATCTTGAGATAAACCGTCTGTATTTACATTCGTGAAGGTGTCTCTTGACTGTCGACTGTGACAATGATAAGCCTACCTCCTTGAGAGTGTTCTTGACTTGGCTAGATTTTGTGAAAAGATTTTTCTTCAACAAGGAAAGAATTCTGCGATCATCCACTTTAGTTGTCTTCCGTGGTTTTCCAGGCCTTTTGGTGTTGCCGAGGTTGCCAGTGCATTCCTCCTTTTTAAGAACGTACCAGATTGTTGATTCGGCCACAAGTTTCTGCTATCTCTCTGATAGGTCTGATTTGTTTTTTTCAGCCTAACGATGGCCTCCTTCACTTGCATCGACACCTCTTTTCAATTTCAGCGCTTGTAATCAACTGCAGACCTTTTATCTCCTTAATTTGTCATGAAGTAATGAGGAAACCGGCCACAGCTGGCCATGAAACTGCTTATCAGTCAACTGTCCCATTACTTTTGAGCCTGTGAAAGCTGAAATTCATAAACTGTTAATAAAGTATTTGTAAATAAAGTATTTTTGTAAAACCCCTTGAAATGAAGCTGAAAGTCTACACTTCAATAACATCTTGATTGTTTAATTTCAATTCCATTGTGGTGGTGTACAGAATTACACAATTTGTGTGTATAATTTTATAACATATATATATATATATATATATATATATATATATATATATATATATATATATATATATATATATATATATATATAAAAAATCTCAAAATGGCACAGCTATTGTATTTTCTTGCTTCATTCAACTAAAGGTCCTAACTCATAGCTTCTGATTAGGAAAAACCAAAGAAAACTCCCCCTCTACTTGGGAACTCAGGACAGTCTCCTCAACGAGTTCAGCAAGTGACATCAAATCAACATGGATGCTCACAGCATCAGCAGCAAACAAACTAACACTTCATACCTTTAATGTATATAATGTTATACAGTATATACATGTATTTGCTTTAGATCTATCTACATACAAACATTCACTTGTGAAATCTATAACACTGACTATACAGATCGCTGTTTTGAGAAAAATAGTTAGCTACCTTTTGCTAACAAAAGACGAACCGGGAGGTGCCCATTTTTTCCCTCCACTTTGTAGCTGGAATGCACGGAGATTGAAATTGACGTAATTCTGAACTCTGACTTCACACTTCCAAGTTAAGTCAAATGCAGCATAATACACTCTACTCAATCACAGACACTGGCTACATTGTAAATGTGTTGTAACTTGGCTACTCATTCTATAAATAGATTTAGGTACCCGTCTGCGAGCAGCCAGCTATGTCTGCACAAATCAGTACTTGCACATGTCAAAGCAACAAGCAAACTAAACAAACTACATTCTTAAGCAAGAGATAAACTGGTTATGTTTACTTCATGAAAGAGGTGCATAACATTTCTCATGATCAGACATCAGCGTTCTACAATAAAACAATAAGTAAGTCAGTGCTTACTGTTAGATTAATGAACTTATTAGCATGTATGTACACATTGTTTTACATTATTATCTAATTACATTTCGTTGCTGCTTCTCACATTCCTGAGGACCTACACCGGTCAGCTGGTCAGAAAGGCCATTCCTAACTCCAATTTCTACTTTAAGGGAACAATGGCCGTGTTGCAATACTGTTCTCTACCAACATTTTCTCTTGAGCAATCCGTGTTGCCATCTTAAGAGCTATTCTTAATCTTTAGTGAAGCTTGTTAAATGAGCCCTTGGAGGCTCAACGTAACTGTAAGCTTCAGGAGCAGAAGGCAGAGGCTAAACCCCGCCTCCAACTGCTATCAACCAATAGTAGCTTAGCAACTGTAACTAGGCATGTGGGCTTCTGTCAAACTTTCAGGCTCTGCCATATGCCACAACACTGTCAGTGATTAAATCGAAAAACACTGAAACTCTCTCAGGAGATTGTTGGTCCCTGTTGAGTTTTCGCTTTGTTAACTTCATTTATACCACGTTAGAATTCTTCAACCTGATTGGTCAGAATGTGTGCATTTATTTTCTATAACAGCACGGCTTTGGCAGTAGTTCACAAATCACAGGTTTATATTAAATGTGCTCTGATACATTATTGTTTCTAAAGTAACAGCTAATTCACAGGGATTTGTATAGCACACACTCCTTATAATCTATGACTAATAATAAACCATTTTTAAAGAGTGTTGTTATTTAATAAAGATAAACATAATCTTTGATGTGATGAAGCTTCCTGACGTTTCTTTAACAGTTACAGAAGGAGTCTCAGGTGTTGAGACTTGTTCCCTCGGTGCGAGGATTGTGAGGGATCATCGACTGTTTCTAACATAAGTGGTATCAGGAACCAACTTATCTCGCAGACATTTCATAACATTACATGTAACTACCAACAATTACAACGAGTCGTTCATTAATAAACTAAAAATTGCAATCATTGGCAAATTGCTGTGGTATAAGCAGAATAGCACGCTTCAGACTGCCTCAGTGTGGATTAGCTTTGTATAACAGCACTGTCTGTCGTGTGTTAGTCCTTACTAACTGACTGCAGTACAAATGATCTCCTCCACAGGGGGAGATATTAACACGCATCACTGGAAGCTAGCTAGAAAGTTTCCATAATATTGCCTGTGACAAATCAGCTACTAGAATATTTACAGATTTCACTTTTTTTTTTATAAATATTGGCATATTTATAAAACACACCAATAACTAGTAACTCATAACTTTTTTTTTTTTAAATTACAATAATGCCAACACCAGCAGTGACATGTGCAGAAAATGTTCTCTCTCAACTATAAACATGGAAAATTGTTCAATTTAATCCATTTTAAACAGCATTTAAGAACAAAATTTGGGGTTGATTATTTTACAATAACATCACATTCCAAACTGTTTTATTCCTCTTATACCACAGCAATTTAATATCAGTTTTTAATTTATTAAAGAATAGCAACTCATGCTTATTATCTGTTTACAGTTACACGTAATGTTGTGGAACGTCTACCACTCAAGTTATCACTTATGTCAGGGGTTCTCAAACTTTTTGCATCCAGGGACCCGTTAACTGGAAGAAAATAATTCCACAGACCCCTTCAGTACAGATTTATAAACATTATAAACATTCATAAACATTATTTAAATGTGTCAAGTAATATTTTAGCTATTTATTAGCGCCATAGTGCTTTCTATTCCAGGACCTTCCATTGATAGAACACATTAGATCTGAGTTGCCTTTGGTGCTTGGTCCCCTAAAAAAACAATAACTTTGATAATGTGGGTTGTGATTTCCGCCACGCTAATAAAATCACGGACACCCTGGCTATGCTTCGCAGACCCCACTCTGAGAACCACTGACTTATAACAGCTATAAACAGTAATTCCCACCAGCCCAGACCCCCCCCCGCCCCCGACTGGTACAAAGCGCTGACAACGAAGACTTCTTGCATAAAAGGTAGCTACACGTCTCGTAACAGAAAACATCACCACAACGACTATACGTTTTTCTTTGTTAAACAGCACGTATACAGGATTTCGACAAGCCTTTTTTTTTTTTTTTTTTAAATTATATCATAGACTGAGACAAGTAATAAGTACAAGTAAATTTATACCTCAACTCTTTCTGTTAATGGTTGCTGTATTATGTATCATGATACAACTTTTCTGCCAAGTTGCCCGTCCTTATCTGATATTAACGCTGTCGGAGATGGCTGTGTTCAACAGGTAGAGGCTCAAAACAAGGTAAATAAGAGGGCCAGACATGGCTGAAAGTGGAATTACCCAGGCGTGAAGAGGTGTGGCACGGCACCTACTGACCTCCAGGGCGAGGAACGAGTCCTATCCTTCCTATCTCGAATTATCAAATATTACTTTAGAGTCATAATATATTCTCATTCTTCCCAACATCTTTCTTCTAACAGAATATTTAGCCAATTTTGCTCACTTTTACTGACATATCTGTTATTACTGTCTCATAACTGATTTGAGGTGCAAACTTTAGCACTGTATTATGAATTGTGAAAGAATTTCTCTGCCACTCTGGTATTAATGCTGTTAGTTGTTGGTTGTCAGTTGTTCAACAGCTGAAAGCTTTAAACCAGATCAATAAGAACAGGGTTAAACATGGCGGAAGGTGAAAGCTACCAGGTTTGTAAGGTAAGAGATGTGGCAACATGGCAACCGGTCTCCTCAAGCCAAACAGCTGGCTAAGTTGCATCCGAGGTACAATGCTAAGTATAACCTGGCCATCTAGCTAGTTAGTTAATTCCAGCTTAGCTACTTGTTTTGATTTAGTCGTGACGTCACGTTACCTTCCTGTGTTACACAATGTCAACAAACCCTTAATGAGTGGGGTTTTTTTTAAGAGCAACATCTGGAGGATAGCGGAATAAAAACAGCACGTGACAGCCTCCATGTTTGTTCCGAGGTTCCCAAAAGCCACAAACAACATCAACCCCCTAGAACCGTAAACACAAGGGCAGAATGAAAGCACCTCTCTTTTCTTTGTTCCTCCTCGGTATCTGAAAGTTGAGCCGCGGCGGTTCCTCGGCTAATCTGTTAGCCACGAAAGAGGAACCGCGTTTCGTGTCTAAGCCTCTGACTCTCGGCGCGTCCCGAAATTCCGCCGCTGATTCTTCCTCACAGTCGGATCTCGGTTCGCCATCTTGGCTCGGCGCGTTCGCGGCGCGCGACGGCTCGAGCGGGTTTCCGGCGCGCGGCTGCGCTCTCTCTGCGGCTCTGCCACCGTGACAGTCCATTTCGAGTTTACTTTGCGAGCTCAGACATCAGTCTGCGGTCATCTACGTGTTACCCAAACCACACTGCACCCTTCCAGCGTGTCTTCCCGCTGCACAAACACACGCTTCTCCCGCATTCTCTCAGCACGCGCCCGCCATGGCGTTAGCGTCGGGTGACGTCACGCGAGGGCGTGTGTGAGTCTCTGCGCGCGCCCTGGCGGTATCGGCGTGTTACTGCATTAAATACTCGGACAACACGCACCTGATGCACTTTTCCCAGTTTACAACAAATTCACAATATTTCATTCAATATCATGTTAACTTAATGATTAAAAATCACAACATAACATGAGTTTAGGATAAGATAAGTTTAGGATAAGATAAAATAAAACTTTATTTGATCCAAAAGGAAAGCTTTCTCAAGACAATACAAATAACAACAATAAGTAGATTTGATTTATATATATGTATATACATTTATGTGTGTGTGTGTGTATTAAAGTATATTAATATGTATTAAAGTAGGTTTATATTGATATATATATATTGTTTTATTAAATCCGCTCATTGTTAGTTCTGTTGTCTTGAGCATGTTCGATACAGCCTTAAGTGCCGAATATAGCAATTAAAATGCAATCAGACATCTTCCTGTAAAAGTACAGGGCAAATATATACATTTGGAATTTAATATTTTGCTTGTATTTTTACATTTTACATTTACCTTTATACAGTGCTATTTATTATTGTTATTGTAATATATTGTTAATTCATATAATAATTCATAATAATAATTCATAATAATAATTATAATATAATATCATATAATCATTCAATTGTTAATTCATATATTGTTTTATTCATTATACTCTGACTGAAAATAAAGCGTGTCATGTAAATTAAGTTGTTTTTTTTAAAGATTTATTGTTATCTGTGAATAAGACATCATTATAATAAATAGTAATAATACTAGGTGTAAAGATTTTTGATATTATATGTAATTTGATTGTAAGTATACAATAAAACCTTAACAACAACAACAATAATAACTTGTTAATAACATTTCCAAAATTGTCAGCTAGCTATTTCCAATAACTTAGGAAAGGTAGGAAACTAAATACTAAAAAAGAAGAAAAACTGTAAATAGACAGTATTATATAATAATAATAATAATAATAATAATAATAATAATAATAAAATGGGTTTCTATGTTTTATAAAGGCTTTATTTCCTTTTCAGTTCTTGTAATAAAAAGAAATGTGTCTTTTTTATTTTGTATTTTATCTGATATAATTTGTTTGTATTTTATAATTGCTCACTCAAGCATTGTAAACATAATGGTATGTAAGTAAAATGTATTATTATTATTATTATTATTATTATTAATAATATTATTATTATTAGATAGAATTGTTCTCCAAAACACTTTATAAACATAATGATATATAAGTAAAATGTACTATTCTTATTAGTTGTAGTGTTTTAATAATATGCATAATATATAATATATCATATATAATAATATACAGTTAAGCAGGTGGACAGGATGGTTGTTGGTTGTGTGGATCTGAGCTGCTCTCCTGAGGGAGTCGAGAGAAACCAGAGCTCCGACTCCTCATAGGGAAAAACCTGGCGGTGAAGATGAGCTCAGAGGAGCAGCAGAGCCATATGGTTTTCCCTCCTGTTGATTGCATCACGGCCACAAAGGTTTTCCCAGAGGGCTTTTCATGATCAAGGTCACCTGTCTGCAGGACGTCAAAGTGCTCTAGGAAAAGCTGTTCGATTTATGCACATCTTATAAGCTATATACTACAGTACAGTACTCTGTTAATAAAAAGACAGACTTCTGTCCTGAAGTTTGAAAGGAAATTTAATAGGCGTGTTACTGTAGCAGCTTAAAATGCCGCATGTCAGTGGCACTCTGCATCAATTCACTTTGATTTTTTTTAACATCAGCTGAACAAACAGTGTTGACAAAGACCTCGCCCTACTGAGGTTGGTCTTCACACAATTGTTCCCTGTGGCACTAATTAACTTTACACACACACACCAGACAAACAATGAAGTCTGATGCAAGCTCCCTGCTTGTTATTTCCTTTTTTTTTTTTTTTTATAGCAGGCTAACGTGTTCATTAGCAAATAGATGTGCAAGAGTTAAACAGTTCAGTTTGCAAACTGTACATCCTCTTTAAACAACAAACATCCCCTCTCCCATGCCAGCTCTGTGTTCAGTATCATAGCCAGTTCACCTCTTTACAAACAGAACAACAACCATAATTGTATGTATAAAGTCAGAATACTGATAAACAACAGTAATATTATGCCAGCAAGTGACAGGTAATGACAGGATTTTAACCTGAACACTATTGTTTTTATAGCCAGAACATTATGAGAATATTTACATGGCCACAAGAGGGCAACAAAAGCTTGAAATGACTCACTACAGTGAGTCATTTCATTGATTCAACTCTATAGATAGAATTTGATTCACTTCTATCAATTGAGCAATTGAAACTTATAAACCACCAAAAAAAAAATGTGTTTCACACTCAACACTACAAGTCAGCCATTTCATTTCAAGTGATGATAACTGTAATATTTGGCTAGGTTCTCTTCACATCCCAGCAGCCATCCATCATGACAGGGTCACGGGGAGCCTGGAGTCTACCCAGAGAACCCAGGGCACAAGGTGGCGGACACCCTGAATGGGGTGCCAACCCATCGCAGGGTACAATCTCACACACATTCACTATGGACAATTTGGAAATGCCAATGAGCCTACAACATGCCTTTGAACTAGGGAAGGAAACCGGAGTACCCAGAGGAAACCCCTGAAGCACAGGGAGAAAATGCAAACTCCACGCACACAGGGCAGAGGCAGGATTCCAACCCCAACCCCGGAGGTGTGAGGCAAACGTGCTAACCACTAAGCCACTGAGCCCAGCAGCCATATATAATTTCTTTGGATACCCCAGGCTCTGTAAAAGGGATAAAAAGATCCAAGAAACATGGCTTTGAAGGGCTGTATTTTTTATTTTTCATTTCCGAACACAATCTTGAACTAAACTGCATCAAATTCACTAACTGCTCCTTTAATTAAATTACAAAATTGTCAAAATGCTTAATTTGGATGGGCTTTTGAATCGAAAATTGATTCATCTAATCGACTTGTTTAAGGGAGTCATTCAAAAGGGACCGATTTGTTTGTGAACCGTCCATCACTACTCTGTAGTCACTTACAGATTAGAAATGATGGGAAGTGAGCACAAGCTGGTAAAATGAAAGGAAAGTACTCCTTACTAACTTAGACCACAGTGCTACTGAATTCTTTAAGTTGATTGGTCAGAAGGTGTTGATTAATTTTCTATAACAGCAGCTCTGATGGTAGTTCTGGCTGCAAGGCAAATCACAGGTTTATATTAATGCACTGGTTGTAATAGGTTACTGTTTCTATAGTAACGGCTGATTCACAGGGTCTTGTACGGTGAATATGCTCTACATCTTTTAAGTGTAATTATAAATAGATTCAAACTATTTTATTTAGCAAAGACAAAACATATAATGGTGGTGTTTTCTGTATTCTGTAAGGAGAGGTCTAATTAACGCTTGTGGGCGGAGTCTCCAGTGTCAGCACTTTATAATGGTTACGTTTTCCTCCATGTGAAAGTCTTCAGGACGTTATGCTTTTTACTTTCCCCGGTACCATGACTTGCTGTGTTTTTTTTGTTTTTTTTTGTTTTTTAAGTCTTATTAACTTCAAGAGAATGGAACAACTGTTTATAGCTTCTTTAACATAAGTGATAACAGGAATTAACTTGTTTCCTGGACATTCCACAACATTAAATACAACTATAAATGGTCAAAAAGTATTACTTCTTGTTCATGAATAAATTAGAAATTGTACTCATTGGCAAATTGTTGCTGTCTAAGAGGAATAAGGCACTTCGCACATGCTGTTATTGGAAAATAATCTACTTCAGGGTGGTGTTCTCCACTTTGCGTGAGATGCATCACACAACACTGTCGCTGATTATTTTCCAATAACACGCGCCCCCAACAGTTTTATTCCTTACAGCACTAAACAGACTGCACTCATGATGTCACAGCTCTTCATAAATCTTTTTTTGGATTTAAACTAATTGTCAAAGTATTTATGAAGCTTGTATTATTACAAATTTAACATGGAATGTAATGCAGTCGTCAGTTCTCAAAGATAGGGCTGTTATGGTTTAAGAAACTGTAATGACCTTACCTGGCTCTGATTAGTTCATTTTTAAATATTTAGCCGTTGCCAGGGCACCAGAAAAAGGAACATTTCTGTGAGCACTCATACATTATTCAGCGGCTCATCTGAGCCTACAGCTAATTAACAGTGATAGATTTTTGTGATTGTACTTTTTTTTTTTTTACCAGGATTTTCTTTTAATAGCAAGAACATTCTGATCCTGAACTTCTTGTTAGTCTTTCTTCTTTGCAATTAATATTTGATCGTGTCAAACTGCTGCCTCAACCGAGGACACAGATGGGGGGTGTGATTACTTTCCTAAATAAATAAAGATAGCATATCATTTAAGAAAACATGAAAAGTGCTGAGGTCATGTCACGTGGTTATCAGTAACCTGGAATGTGAATTTTTTTTTGTAAATAAATAGTATTTTGAGCATTAAGAAGACTGAGTGTTAGAGAATGCTTTAATCCATACTTATTGCATGTCAAGTTTTCTGTGATGAGATGTTTACTTTATGTTTTTGGAAGGAGTCTCCAGTGTCAGCACTTTGGGACAAAGATAAAGCTGTAACTAAGTTTTCTGACATGAAAAAGTTTTCAGGAAGGAGAGCTTTGTGGTTTCATGATTTTCATGTTAAAAAATCAAAAACATTTAAAGAAAAAGAAAAAAAAAGAGAGAGAACAACTTTAATGTTTATAGCTGTTATAAATGGTAATAGCAACTATCTAAACATAACAATAAAGGAGTATATGTTGTTCTTTAATTACTAAAATTGTAATTGGCAAATTGCTGTGGTATAAGAGGAATAAACCACTTCAGGGCATGCTGTTATTTAAAAAATAATCAATTTCATGCCACGCTATCATTATTTTCCTCTAACAACATGCCCAAAAGTGTTTTCTTCCTTAGATAACCTTGATTTGCATCCGTGTGCACAGACAACAATAAAGACCATATACCATACACACTCTTAATCTCTGTTGAAACTGAAGAGATAAAAGAAACTGAAGTGTTTTAAATCATTTAATTGGTACTCATTAAACACTTTCCAGCTTTCCATCAGTATACACACATACTGTGCTAACACAATCATCACGTTTTCACGTGTATCCCTCCATATGGCTTTGCTTCCATTCCCTCAAACCATGTCCTTAAATCCAATCGTATAAACCCTATTTCACTCACCTGCAGTAACACTTCCTGTTCTATGAGCACTTGAAATAAAAGAACAGCATAGTTAGGTCAAGTGAAAAATAAGCTATAAATAACCACACTACTGCATAAAATTTAATACATTTCTTTAAAAAAAAAAAAAAAAAAATCATTAAAAACATTATACTGTATTTTGAATCATTTCTATAGTGGCAATGCCGATTCCTCAAACGTGGAACAAAACAACGAGACCCCACAGGTAAACTCACACAGGATTAAAACACTTTTTGGCAATGCTTTTAGCAGAGCATGATGCGATACACTGGCAAACACACATCCACACAACACCTGGGAAAAAGACACTAGTTATGCTGAGCGACATGGCACAAGCGGTTACAACTTTACACCAAGTGAGAGCGTCTGCTACATTTTAACAAAACTGATGTTTCCGTTGTTTATTCTTTTGACGGTTACCTGATGTTTCTGCCAAACAGGCTAATATTCTTTATTTTCAATCAAAGTGCTTTAATGAAATCGGCCTCCATTTTCTGACTGGATGCAGCTCATCTAATTAAAACCTAGTCTTTGTGGGGAACAGCATGATGGCTACAGCTTTTATTTAATTAACGTGGACGCAGTTTATCTGCGCTCTGACGACGGGATGGATACACATACACAAGACGTGTAGAAACACGTTCATCACAAAGCTGCACGGTTTTGGCTTCACTCTCCTCACGTCTTGCTTTTGCGAGCATGGAAAGCATTGAGACCTCGAGGACTTCGAGACTGGTCTCGAATAACTGTAGAAACGTCAGTATAACCCTTAAGGCTTTAAAACACTGTGAGCCACCAAAACGCCACTTCTTGATTGTCGTGAAAACATTCTTCTGGTCGTTTTGTCTGGGTGGTTATTGCAGACATAACACAGTACGTGGACATAAATATAACACACATCTTTCAACGTGGAATCTTTCCTCTCCTCAGAGGGCTGCTTTTAGTTCGCTCTATGAGGAATGACAAAGTAGTGAGTCCTCTTCACCCGAGTCCTGTTCAGACGACAGGAAACCTGACACAGTTTCACAGTTGGGAGTGCGACAGAATGCACCACAGAGAGAGACAGACAGATAGAAAGAGACGTGAAAATAAAGTAGTGGCGGAAAACGTAGTGCTCTCTCTACTCTGTGGCTTCTACTGAAGTACAGACGGCTTCTCCATGACAATACTGTACAGGTTGGCTTGGTGAGCAGAGATGATTGCAGATGTCCGATCACGTTATGATGACAGCGCGGCGTTCACACGTTCACGTGTGTGTGTTCCATCAGCTGTGTTCCAGCCTCAGCACCGGGATCGCTAGTGTCCATGCTACAGTCTGAGGAGTCACTGTCGCTTTGGTCCATGCGCTCCTCAGTTTTGTCCAGAGCAGGAGCCGTGTGCTGGGAAGGCTGAGAGCCGATCGCTACTTTAGCCTGCCGTATGCAGTTCAGCCACTGCTGCTTGTTGAAGGTGTCACTGGCTTGGAAGGAGTGGGACTGGAGTTGACCTCCGCTGCGGAACGTCACCCGGAAAAAGTTCTTGGCTGGTTGGGGAGGGAACGCAGACGTTTGTTATAATGGGGTTTGAAGAAAACCATCAATACACTTTAAATACAGGAAAGTTAGGATGGAAGATTTCCTGCCTAGCAAAAAGAAAATTTAACTTTAGATCAATACACTGGTTCTCAGCCCTGATCTGGAGGACTGGTAGCTATGTTCAAATAATGGATAGTTGATTCCAACTCTAAGACTGTCTCTCTAACCAAGACAAGGTGTTGGAACAGATATGTGGTCCGGAAACATTATTATTTTTTTTTTATTTGACATTCGTGCATATTTATATCATTATGCAAAAAGGATGTTTACTCCATATACTCCAAATACACTCCACCCCCTAGACTTTGGCTTGACTCTGCCCAGCTCCACCCAAGTAGGAGGAGCTGGATCAGGTCCAGCTCCAGTCCATGGACTTTTTGTTCTGTAGCGAGGAGTGCTTGGGTCATTTTTGATAACATCCAGTAAAATAAGGGTTGTCTTACTGCACTGGCATCCATTAACCAAAACAGTAGTAAACTGGTAACCAAAGCACAGGCTAACATTAGCCAGTTAGTAAATGTCACGAAAAGAAACTTGAACTTTCTGCAAAAATGTTACATATTTTATGTTAAAATGTCCATGTTCTAATTTCTGTTCACTTAATAAGATTTCATTGGCAGAGAACAGACATTTGCCAGCTCCAGCACCTCTTCACAGTCACTGTGGTCTACAGTTATTATTATTATTATTATTATTATTATTATTATTGTCTATTTATATAGGTTTTATAAGAAAACTCTTATTACTAAGACTAAATATGTAACTCACTCCTCTCGGTGTTGCTGAAAGCCCCTCTGATGGAGCCGCCCAGGCGGATCTCGCCGTCCTGCAGGTCCTCCCACTCAAGATCCCGCACCGGGATGGGCTGCCGGTAGAGCTGATAGCAGAGCTGCTCGTTATGGGTGACGGCCCGCGTGATCACCAACACGTCCTGGAACAGGAACACGTGCAGCTTCTGCATGGAGAAAGAAAGAGAGGGCTGTTACTGAACTGCAAGTGAAACTCTACCATACTAATTCTCTCTTACTTGTTCTCCTGGGTCTCATTAGATGGAAAAAGTTCAACATCATGGAAATACCAATAGCCAGATCAAGTTAGATGGAAAACAAAGCAGCAAATGGAGTATTATAAATGTTTCTGCTTAATATCTTCCCACCAGCTAAAGTGCCTTGTGATTAGCTGAGCTAATTAAAATACTTAAAATAATCTCTAGAAGAGGATAATGCATGTGCGTATGTCTGAGGCTAACTTCATGGAAGACTGTTTAATAAATATTTTAGGGATGTGACACTGGAAATTACGTAACCTGCGAGTTACCATCAAAGCAATGCATAGCCCAGAGGCAGATTTGTCCACTGTCAATATTTCCATTTTGATACATACTCTTCAAGCTATTTTGGTCCATTCTGATCCCATGAGCTTGAGAGTAATACATACTGAATTTGGAGAGCGACTTTGACGCTTGACCATGAAAGGAGGTGGTGTGTGTGTGTATGTGTGTGTGTGCGCGTGCACGTGAGTGTGTTTACGTTAAGGAAACTGATACGCCTGCTGACTTACAGCAGGGGGTTCAGAGGAAATGGAGGATACACTGAAGGGAAACTTGACTTGCGTCCTACCTTATACAATCTTAGCATCACTGCTGTGTGTTGGATGTGTTGATTATTTCTTAAAAGTATTAGATACTTAAAGGTATTTGAAACAGTTCTTAAATAGCATTAGAGTTGCACTTGGGAACATTCTGACCCAAGCAGATCTGAATATAACGGTACTGTTTGGGTCTACTGAATCGTTTTCCTTCCTGTGTAGTATTCATACTTTATTGGTTCATTGTTTAAAGCCCAGTCATGTTTCTCTACATGAAAGGCAAAGCCACTCTGTCTGCTCCTTGACCACATTTTGATTAATGGCCTTCAGTTTATCTTTTCCTGTGATTAGCGTGTTTCCAGCACTGCCCTCTTATTTTTGTGAGCTGACACAATTAAGTTGGAAGTCTCTTATTGGAAAAGAAAAGAAAGCCTTTGGATCAAACGTGGAGCAGAAACACGATGAGTGACAGGTGACAGCCTGAAACAGGCGTTTCCAATTAGCGCGTAGTAAGAGTAAACACGCCGAACACTAATTAGATTACATAGTGAGTGAAGGCGAGATCTCCCACGAGCCTGGGTTACGTTCTTCATTCAGCTTTTACAATGTGTGCACTGCTTTGAAGACAGACCATAACCTCTTCAATAAATAAACCCAAATCTAGGACTGCCCGGTAACAGCCAAAATAATCACTCGATACTGAAATCACAAATATTTATCATAATTATTCAGGCAATTTAGAAGCAAAATAGGCTAGTTAGTCAAATCTGTAAATATTTAAATCAATACATCATCTTTGGAAATTACAACCAAGTAGACAGTTAAAACAAATTGGAGCTCATCATTTAATGCATCAGGGTCAATAAAATCCAATATATAAAGTTAGCCAATTACACAGTCGATTACGTTTCATAAAAGAAGTCGTCAAAATGTGATTAATATTAGCCATTTTATCCTTGACAGAGGTTGTTCATCACTCTTCATCAAAACCTTTTTTGGGTTTTCATATATAACACTAAAAAAGGGGAATCCACAGATTTCCCAGAAATCTTAACTGTGCATGATCCTGTTTACACATGCTTGTTTCATTAGTCTTGAGTTGCAGGATTATATCCCTAATGTTATTATCAGATTCCAATCCAATGGTTCAACCCACTTCAGGAGGTCTGACACACATTTGCACCATTTTATACAAGTGTGAATGCATCCGTCTCTCCAAGCCCCACTGAACAACGAAAAGCCTTTCCCCGTATAGTACGTAAAATCGCATGTAGTCCATGACTGGCAAAGCTGGCGGCTTTAAGGAAGCTAAGAACGGCACTCAAAATGATTATCTCTAACGCAGCTACTGAAAATGAAGAACAAATCACAGAAAGTCAAATGTTATGAGCACGCAATAGAGCACTCATATTTCAATCTGGCTAACCAGGGGTGCATTTGACTACTAGTGTAAACGGTTACAATCTTGTCAGGATGCAATCCATAAACACACAGGTCTAAACAGGGTCTGTGAGTTTGTGAAGAATACTCACAGCTCCTCTGTTGTTCTTCAGCTCTCCGTGGCAGCTGAGAATGCGGGAGCTGTCGATCAGCAGGTCTCTCTGGCTCTCCTCCAGGTAGAGCAGACGCTCTTTATAATAACGGCACTCTGACTCGCCCGTCTTGATGTTAATCTCAGCCACGATGCTCTGGATCATGTTGATCTGAGAGGGAAAAACAAACTGGGTCAGGTGTTGGCTATAAAAGAGCAGCAAAACAAAACATGAAATGCTTTTATTAGCAACAGAAAAAGGAAGAAAAACATTCAGATATAATCAGAAGGCTACTGATGCTGTGTAAAAGGTGTAAAAGCTTGAACAATAGAAAGGAAGCTTAATATCCATCTGTCCGCACATGAACAGGTCAAATATGAAATTGGAACTTCTCGTATCTGTATATGCGACCCCCCCCAGCTCGAGTGCACGCCATCATTAAAGCAAAAAAAAGGGGAACACACCAAATAGTAAGAAATTCTGATGTAAATATTCATGTAAATATTTCTAAGATTCTACTTTTCATTCAAGTTATTGCTGATAACATCATTTGCAATGAAAACCTTTGTGTTAAATTGAAAAAGAACGCCAAACTGAAGCATTTTCACTAGTGCTCTCAGACTTTTGGACCCCACTGTGTAATGTATATGTATATTCACTTCCCATGTGGAGCGGTTATACTTACGGCCTCGTCCAGATGCTGGCGGTCCGGGTGGTCGTTAGGTGTGTGTTTGAGAATCTCACGTAGCAGCAGTGGATATTTGACAAGCCGGCTGCGTGGGATGTCCAGAAAGTTCCACAGGTCCAGCTTGCGACTGAAGGGCGACTCCAGACAGCGCTGCAGGAAGTCGTGCACCCGGTGGTCCTGCTTTTTATGGTCCAGTAAGGCTTTTGCGGCCACCTGGTTACTGCAGTAGCTGTTGTAGGAGTCCAGACAGGGCAGCTGGGCAGCAAGAGAAAGAAAATGGAGTAATGTAATAAAGCCGCTTTGCTATTCAAAGCTGGCGTCTGTCGTTTCTAAAGAGCTTTCATGGATGTAATTTGATTTGCACCTATCTAAGGCATTCCCCATTGCAAGTTCATAGCAATAGTACTTTCAAATCATGGTGGTTTATTTATTGTCCCAGAGATTAAAGCTGCCACAAGGTTTAAAAGACAAAAACAATTTATTTTGTCTTTATGCCATCCATCTGGACTGGAAACTGAGAGCCCAAAAACATGTGCAGGTTAGATAAGTAGCCTTTGGCTAAGCTTGAGTTTTACAGCAGACCTTTCAGCTGCACTTCTCTTCTCCTCTCCATAAGCCCAGGCCTGTCTCCTACAAAGCTCGGAAAAAATGCTACTGCACCAGTGTGATGAGATAATAACCAGAGAGCGGCACACAGAAAGAAATGCCTTCAGCTGACTTGTAATCAGTCAGTGTTATGGGGACAGCTGTGCATTCCTACAGCAGGTAAAAGGAGGAGCTGGACACGGTTCTATATTTATTAAAAAAAAAAAATTAAAAAATTAAAAAAAAGCATTTCACTAATGTGAGTGATGGATTAACAGGCTGTTAAATATCAGATCAATCCTTGTGCATTACATTTTGGACACATGGTTGTCTCTTGGTTGGATGCATGTCTTGTTTATGTATTTTGGTTCTTTAAACATCTATAAATATTGTTTCTGATGCGCAGGCTCAAAAATGTTGATACTGTTTGGTCAGAAGGCGTTGACTAGTTTTCTATAACAGCAGCCCTGATAATAGTTCTTTCTGCAATGTGCTCATTATAATATGTCAGTTGATATGATGAAGTTTTCTGTGAGCAGATGTTTGATGCTCTAACTTTAACTTTAACTAAGTTTTCCGATACGGATAAGCGTTCAGGACAGAGAACTTTGCGGTTTCTTGGTAACACGACAAGCTGCATTCTTGTCATATTAACTTCAAGAGGAAGAACAAAATAAGACTGCTGAAGGAACAACTGTTTATAGCTGTTATAACGTAAGTGACGGATGTGCACTACGGCACAGTAACAGTAACGCCAATTTGTGTTTGGCTGCATCACACCATCCTGTCTCTGATTATTTTCTTATAATAGCACACCCAAAAAGTGATTTATTCCTTATATAAAACATGAAGCACAATAATCTATTAAATGTGCAATAGGAATTTGTAAACGCTGATTAGCCATACCATTAAAACCACCTGCCTAATATTGTGTAGGTCCCCTTTGTGCCACCAAAACAGCTCTGACCCGTCGAGGCATGACCTCCACAGGAAGGTGTGATGTATCTGGCACTAAGACGTTAGCAGCAGATCCTTTAAGTCCTGTAAGCGGTGAGCTGGGCCTCCATAGATCAGACTTGTTTGTCCGGCACATCCCACAGATGTGCGATCAGATTGAGATCTGGGGAATCTGGAGGCCAAGTCATTGCCTTGAACCCTTTGTCATGCTCCTCAAACCATTCCTGAACAATTTTTGCAGTGTGGCAGGGTGCATTATCCTGCTGAAAGAGGCCTCTGCCATTAGGGAATAGCGTTGTCATGAAGAGGTGTACTTGGCATTCAACAGTGTTTAGGTAGGTGGTACGCGTCAAAGTAGCATCCACATTAATGCCAGGACCCAAGGTTTCCCAGCAGAACATTGCCCAGAGCATCACACTGCCTCCGCCGGCTTGCACACGCACCTGGCCTTCCACATGATGCACTGTGTGTTCTGACACCTATCTATCAGAGCCAGCGTTAACCTTTTCAGCAATTTGTACTACAGTAGCTCTTCTGTGGGATTGGACCAGACGGGCTAACCTTCGCTCCCCATGCACATCAATGACCCTTGGGCATCCATGACCCTGTCACTGGGTCACCAGTTGTGCTTCCTTGGACCAATTTAGGTACTAACTACTGCATACCAGGAACACCCCACAAGATCTGCTGTTTTGGCGATGCTCTGACCCAGTCGTCTAGCCATTGCAATGTGGCGCTTGTCAAAGTCGCTCAGATCCTTATGCTTGACCATTTTTCCTGCTTCCAACACATCAAATTCGAGAACTGACTGTTCACTTGCTGCCCAATATATCCCACCCCTTGACAGGTGCCACTGTAATGAGATAATTAATGTTATTCACTTCATCTCTCTGTGGCTTTAATATTACGGCTGATCAGTGTCTATCTATACAAATTTAAAAAACAGAATTCTTGATACAAAACTCCACTAAACACGTAAAAGAAAAACCACTCTTAACTGAGGCCACCCTCTGTGTGAGAGAACGAAAGCTTCTTCTGAGGTGAAGCAGCATTGAGAAATGTTTACACGGTTAGGCAATATCCACTTGATGAATTTTCCCAGCGCAAAAAAGGTCCCGCTGTGGAAACCCTTCTTGGACAGATGAGGGTTGAAGGAAATAGTCTGAGGTAACAGCTACATTCTTTAAACCGTCCTTCTCTGGCAAGCATTGTTCTCTGTGAGGGGTAAACAGGAAAGGACAGCCGTGTAGGACAGCACTGATCACCTTTAATAACAACTGACGAAAGAGATGGACAACACAGATAAATCATAACCTGAAGCCCGGGTTTGGAAAAGGTCTGCAAAAATGAATATATGGAAAGGAAGCACAAAGCAATAAGTTTCAGAAAGGAATCTTTTATAAAAGATTTTTGCTCATCAAGAAATTCAAATCTTAGGAATGAAAGCCACCAACCCTACACACTTCCCGTCCATTCTCTGATAAACTGGTATATGCTGCGTGGTGTATGTATGCATTAACTGCCCGTGTTCAAAATCAGCTTTTTCTGCAACAATTATGACATATAGAACCCTGAAATGACAATCATAATAAGCAAGTATAAAATTTAGTGTGACTTTTAAAGCATGCCTTAAGGATGGATTCAAAGATGCCGGATCTAATGTATGAGAAATCTGAACAGTACCAGAATTGCTATATCTGTTTGGTCGTATTTTCCTAAAAAGCTTTCACAAGGCACTTCATAAAGGTAAAGTGTTTGTGTGTACGAGAAAAAAAGCTGAGCTTTGGCCCCCTACCATTTGAGTCGATGTTTATTTGCTTGCAAAGGGATCCGTAATTACCGCTTTGTTTGATTTGCTATACTAACTTTTTTTTTTTTTACTGAAAATGTGCTGACTAGAACTGGTCACTAATTATACATAAATAAATTCAACGACTGACCATTTTTAACGCGTCCTCACATCCAGATCATCGAGACAAACCATGCATTAAACCAGCCCCTTTACAAAACTACATTTGGTTTGGTTTGTAGCAAAAGCAAGACAAACATATGTTTGGGCTACTTTTAAAGACTATCTCGTTTCATTTCTTAATGGAGCACTTGGAGAACAGTCAAATAAACCAGCTAAACACGGCAGGCCTGTCTAGCATCACGTTCGAAAACTGAACGTGAAAGAGCGCTTGTTGCTCAACAGCCTGAACAAAAAAAGCCAGTATGTTTTTCCCGTAGCGCACATACATGCAAACAGACCTGAAGCTCTGAACAGCAACATTGGACAGGAGAGAGCTGTTGAGTGAGATTAATAGAGTGGAGCTCTGAAAGCAGTGACCACCCCCCAGCTCTCATCCTTTCAACCCCACACAGAGCTGCACTCTGTTAGAAACAGCCCTTATCAGCAAGTTTTAGGTCGCTGGTTAAAAGGACATCAGAGATTGTGATGCTTGGACGACCTGGATGATATGTAAACTTTATGAATCACGTTTTACCGAAGTACTGGCCTAGGGTCAAAAGACCTCTCTGTATCTGTGCTTTAACACGGAGCTAACGCACACCGCTGACTGTGTGACTTATGAGAGCATTCCAAGTTCTTAATGATGGCATGATAACATTGAATAAATAAGCATCTCTGAGTGCTACGAAACCAGCACACTTCAGTCCTCCCACACACTCACTGCTTGGAGAAGTTGCTACTCCTCCAGTCGAAGGCCAGGCCAAAAAACTCCATGTTACTGGCTGTACCAAGTTGAAATACAGTCAATTGCAGATATCAGGTAAGTAAATAACCAGTAAGTGTTCTAGCCTGTGTGCTTGCGTGTAAATAGTCACATTATTAGGTGTGTTTCCACCAGAGGAACTGTTTTTTAGTTTCTGGGCCATGTTTTCACATAAGCGGTGGGTCAAAGGAGTTGCAAGATGTCATTTATATATACTTCTAGTGACACTGGTTGCTAAAAGTAGATGCAAGAGACTGCATTTTTAACATAATTTTCACACAACAAAACAAAAACAGCAAACAAAAAAGCTTCTTATATTTTACATAACACTAATTTCACGTAACTGCATAACTGAACGAGAAACTGTGTAGGTCTCGTTCAGGAGAGTTCCAGTACCTTTTACGTCCTTAATATTTTGCCCAGAAATAGGGTCGCTACAGCAAATACGGTTGGATTTAGCGACCTGCTCCCTCTCGACTCGCCCTAAAATCATACTACAGCAACCTCAGTTTTTCCACGCAGGAAGATGCGACTGCACTGAAACCCCTTTGGCTCTGTAAACAGCTACTGCTGTTAACACTTAACATTGCTACCGCTGCTGCTCCTTTATCATACATCAGAACAAAAGAACAAAGCATTGCGTACTAAACCACACAAATTTACATCTTACCCAATTCACTAAAATGTGGCCCACGTGGTCTGTAGAGCCATCGGGTTTCCTGGCCTCTCTAAGTCGACTCAGCAGATCTACACAGCAAGACAGGAAGAGCAGAATTACGGCCAGTTTGTGGTTAAGGATTGACTTAAGGGTGCTGGGTTTGCACCAAAAAGAACAGCATGTCACTCCGTAGCAATGACGGTAACATTAGGGAGTCTCACCTTCGTGCAGCGGGATGAGAGAATCCAGGGTGCCGAATATCTGATTGAGCTCGTGTTCCGTCATGATGGAGAGCTTCAGCATAGGGTCATGGTAGGCCTGCAGTTACATCACATAAGTATTAGCTGGGCTCCAACTCTAGCACTTGGAAAAGCACTCTGGAGCTGTCTTAGCTGGGGTGGAATTATGAAACCGCTAAGAATATGACCCAGAAAAGCATGTACAACTAAGGGTCAAGTAACACTATGGAAAAGACATTTCCAAAGTACAGCGAGACAAAACAGAATTACAAACAGAGTTTCTGTTCAGATTTTAAATATATATATATATATATATATATATATATATATATATATATATATATATATATATATATATATATATATATATACACACACATACACATACACAAAGACACATATACACTGTATGTACTTATATTAGAGGCTAACATGTCTGTAAGTGTGTTCTCAAGTGCTTCCTTGAATTCAAGTCTTCCCCTCAACCCCCCTATGGAGCGTGTGACTGTGAGCTGAGGAGTAATCGGAGCCAACGTTCCCACAGAGGGGGTTTAACTCGGTGTTTATATGGTGCATGAAGTGAGGAGGAAAAGGCCACTAATTGGAAAAGCAGAGCTAACCTTTTTGGCCAGCTTGAGGTCTTCAATCAGGTCCTGCTCTCCTTGAGACAGCTCAAAAATGGCCTGAAGGAGGAAAAAGGGGGAGAGGCAAGCTTGGTAATGGCATTCAGAAATCAAGCCTAGAGGGCAGAAAGCTCCCAACAATTGAAGGTTCACTTTCTGAAAAGGTGCGTGTCAGGAAATGATGAAGATATATATATATATAAGGCAGCACAGGAATCATAAGATTAATAAGGGGGAAAAAAAAGTTCAGAAAAAGCGGTTTTGTGTAATAAAATCACATTTAAGCTGCTCTGCGTACTTTTGCATACTTTGAGTGTGGGAAGAAACCCCACAGGATCCTCTCGACCTTTGAAACACTGAATATTTCCCTACAGACAGCTGCTCCCTGTTATCCACACCGCATCCCTGAGACTTTGAAGTTTGTGTGGCCACAGAGACAGAAAGAGACTCGATCTGGAACAAAGGTGGGGGCGTGGAGTGGGGTGGGGGGGTGACACGAACGGGCCTCCCATGTTTCAAGCAGGACTAATTTTTACTACCAAAAAAGCAGTGGCTAATGCTTAGACAGCTACGATTACATGCATGGAAAAGTTAAAAGAACACGAGGGAGCAATGAGGAGAAGTTTTTAAAACACACACACACACACGCTCTTCAACAACTGCTTGGTTTCAGCCTACCGTGTGTTTTCCATGTGAACTTGCAGGGTATAATTTGTATGGGGATTAGTGAACTGGAACTCAGTGTCAGTGTCAGCCTCCAGGGTTTACTGTGGGGGTTTGGATGTTTCTGCTTTGTCTGCATTTCATGTCTTTTTTTTTTTTTTTGAGAATGTCTTGTTTAACCGGCCATTAGGAATTCAGTGCTTTAAAAAAAAGAACCTTAATCTGTCTTCTTGTATGAAAAAACAAATAAAAATATATTCCCATTTATTCGCACGAGGGCCGAACTGGTATCAGACGTCTCTTCAAAAGTTAGAGGAAAACTACACTGATGAACATAATGCTATTTTGAACAAACACTAATTATATTATCAGACTTTCTAGCTCGTTATTATTATCTTACTGCCTTATCTTACCTCCTGCCTTTTTATCTCTTTAGAGGACAGCATCTGTCCCAGTCCTACATCGAAGGTCTCGCTCCACAGCTTGCTGTCTCTGCGCTTGGTGTTGGCCGCTGGGGCCTGTCTGCTCCATGGCCGAGGAGGCATGATCTCCGTCCTGCTTTCACTGCGGAAGCTGATGGAGCGCTGCAGGGACAGGTGGAGAGAGAGAGAGAGAGAAATGTGAAAAAATGAGGAATTGTATGTGGCTTTCACTTCATTATAAACACCTTTCACATAATATATCAACAGGGATTAGTGTTACTACATCTAATGTACTGTCTCCTCAACTGTGGTGATATAACGCATCATACATTTAGGTCACATTAGTAAGAACATGGTCTGATATTTCGCAAAATTCTGGATGGATTTCTTGCTCATCGCAGCTTGGGCAACTCGGTGAGCTTAGTCAAAGACAGTACGGGATGCACATAAATCTGCAGAGAAAAATGTCCAAGATTGCTGAAGAAGGCTCATGCAAAAAATGATAGATAACATGAAGATCAAGGCTGAATGTTCTTTTCTAGTTGATAAACAGCCTGCTGCATCAAGCACCACATTAATAACTAGATAACTATCGCAGTCAAGGAATAAATGGCTCTCTGTGTTTTGGTTTGCTTTTAACTCTCTTTGCCAGTTTGCTATGAACGTCTATCAAAACACGGCGCCCGCTTCCTCCAGCCTCGCAGAACAATGGCACGAGTGAGGAGCTGGCGAGAGCCAGACGGAGCGAAAACACGGGAAAGCCTGTGATGAATCACCGGCCTGTTCTTAATGCTCCGGTCACACTCAGCACACAGAGACGCTCTCTGCATCCAGACGTGCAAAACCAACCACGACCTGTCTCATTTCCTGTCCCGGGCATTGGGCCTGCTTTTCCCAAGCCATACACTTTCTCACTTCTGTCGTCTCTTTCTCCTTTTCTTTTCACTCCTCTCTGAGCCAGATGGGCTGGGGCATGCCTAACTTCTCCTCAGCCCCTACTCAATCACACAGCAACAGCTGCTACCACAAGTCTGGCTCGAGGGCTCAGGCAGAGCTCAGCTCCAGAAACATAAAAAAACAAGCCAGAACCTTTGAATAATACAAATTAAAAAAAAAAAAAAAAAGCTGGACGAAGATTTCAATTTGCAATAATTAATGAGCAGCTCATAGTAAGGACAGTAAACATGGAAACCCAACTAGGAGACGAGCATGATATAGCTGATCATGTTTTATGTTACTACTTATTACTAAATCTAGCCAAAGCCCACCTACTTTCACAGGAAGAGGCCATCTGACTGACATTGCAAATGACTAACCAAAAAAGTTTTGGAAGTACATATACAGGGAACTGTGGAAAGCCAGTCAGACTCCAAACGTGAAGATTTTCAGATACTCTGTGGGCTCAATAGCACAATATGTTCACAATAGCAAGAGACAAAAGTAATAGGTTCTATGTCGGTTTGCAACACAAAGCCATGATTTACATAACAGCGACATTTGAACCGAGATTAGCCCAATTTTAGGGCAAATTACTTATGACACGGTGGTTCGGTCGGTACTGATGCCACCTCACAGCTCCAGAGTGAGTACCTGGTTCGATCCTGAGCTCGGGTTATTGTCTGGCTGAAGTTTCGCAAGTTCTCTCCGTGTCCACGTGGATTTCCTCGGGATTCTCTGGTTTCCTCCCAGCTCCCAAAAAAAATGCCAGTAGACGGACTGACTACTCTAAATTGCCCAACGGCGTTAATGTGTGTGTATGAATGCTTACGAATTCTAGTAAATTCCTCAGATCAATCTGGTGCATACGGGTTGTCATATATCCCCTGAACTCCCGTCTGTCATAACTAGGATAGGCATTCAGTTTCAGTTGTGTTTGGCATGCAAAAGATTTAACGAAAACCTGTAACAGCTGCTTCATTTCTCCCCCCAAGTTTTGTTACATTGTAAAAATACATCCTGTAAAAATATCATATCTGTAAATTGTACAGTAACCTAGCATTTCTTACTGTAACTTTAAAACAGCTGGGCAGGCCACGCCCTCAGACGCAACCTGGAGCAACACTAGCTTATAACTGCAAGTGTAGTCCTGTATTGTGTCCACTAACACATAAACAAGTGCCGTACCTGCAGTGTCTGTCCGATGCGCTTCAGCGGAGCAGCTTTCACCGGCGGGATGAGGTTAGCCAGCGACGTGACTCGAGACAGAGGCTTCGCTCGCTTGTTGCTAGGCTCCTGCAAACACACAGAACAATGTCATTAGGAAATAAATGTCACCACACAGTCAAGATGCCACATCCACACAGCGCAGTTTATCGACTATGCTGAAGCCTGTTACATGGCACAACTCTAAAACACAGTAGCCAGTTTCTTATTCATGCTCAAGCCCTCGAGGATACGGGACGTTAAGAGTTAAGAGACTGTCGGTGGGCATTCACGGCAAGGTCATAAACCCCTCCAAGGATGCTGAAGAGATGCCAGACACACCATGCCAGTCAGAAATCACTGCTCAAGGTGACCGACATTCCTGTTTCGCCGCATTCTGCTAATATCACTGTTTTTGGGACAAGGAAAGCATCAGCTAGGGTTGCCTACTCCGTCTTCACCTTATATTAGACGTTATATTAATTTCATACCACAACTCTTAATTGTGATTGGTCAGAAAGTATTAATTGACTCATTTTCCATCAATCAAATCATTTATATTAATGCACTTGTTCTAATACCATTAGCGTTTTTATACTAACAACTTACAAAGGGTCTTGATTGGCAGACACTCCATATGAATGGATTTAAAAATGTCGAATCGTTGATATGGGGAAGTTTTCGGTGAGGAGATGTTTATAGCATTTTTGGAAAGAGTCACCAGTTCCAGCGCTTTGTAACAGTCAGAGGTAAAGCTGTAACGTTTGTAAGGTTTTTCTGACATGGAAAAGTCTTCGAGACAGATGTGTTTTATCTTATGTACAAGAGAGAAAACAAAGAGAAAGGATGTTTGTAGCTGCTATAACGTAACTTATAACAGGAACCAACATTAAACACAGCTATAAATGAATATAAAGCATGATATATCATTCTTTAATAAATAAATTGTAACTGCTAATACACAGCATTGCATTTTATTCCTTATACTGTATATCTAATAAATTAAAATATATATATATATATTCTAATTCAAGCAAAATAAGTAATTTATGCCTAAATCCTCCAAACAGACCGCATGAAAATCAATCTCTCCCTCATTCCCTCACTCCAACATCTCAGTGATTTGGTTTTACTTATTCTCATAGCAACACAATCACCCTTGGTGATAGAACTATTAATAGAAATCATGTTTTTAACTGCTTTGTTACACTGTGCGACATGACTGCAGCTCTTACATCAAGACAAGCGCCTCTCAGAGCCTTCTGCATGTCCACGAGTGTCCAATATCTAAAATGTCCGCGAGGCTTTTTAGCTGTCACTAATGCATGCAAATGTACAATTACACGCATGTTTTAATCTCATAGAGCAAGCGTAGATATCAGTCACACTTGTGGGTGTTTCGACAAAACTGTCATCATGGAAAGCTTTTTCCAGTGCATGAAATGCATCATGATACTCAGGTCTCGCAAAAAGCATAAGCGCCAGGAAAACATGAGTGCGACAAAATAAACTGAACTGAACTTCAACGAACTTTTTAAAACCTACTAAATGTTGTTTAACAAGGAAAATGAGAATACCAGAAAGCTCCGATCAGCTACTTGTTACTATGGGCAATATGATGATGTAATATTGATATGGTGATAAATTGTGTCACAATAAACTGAGATAGCAGGAATCACAATATATTTTTATAACTTTTTTTATCTATATAATAAGTTATAAACTCTGACTGAAAGCAGGTTATTAGCTGCTTAGTTTCTTAGTTTGTTATATCGTGATACATATTGTGTATTGTAGAAATATCTTTAAGTACCATGATATGATATTTTTGTCATATTGCACACCCATAATTAAGTGTAATGGCTCAACAATGTCAAGCAATACTCTGAGGGAAAAAAAAATTGTGATGCAATTTATTGGTCATATCATATCGCCCATGCACAGATGCTTACTTTTCTCTTTTAACCTGATATTCAGAATCAATCCAGAAGCTCCATTAACGCAGTCCTAAATGGTGTTAAATGTCTGAATGTCTCTAACAACTGGCAAGATATTGGGATGAAATGTAGTAGGGTTTTGCAGGACTTAAAAAAGAAGCACACTTATCTCGCCAAACATTTTAGCAGTTGTAAAATATCAGACTTGTACATATATCATGGTGGGGCAGTCAATCCAACATCAGTGAAGATGAACTGCAGCACAGCTACACACCTGACATGAGATGCAAATCACGCTACCTTTATAACACGCAGCCAGCATGACCTTGTGCGTGTAATTTAGAAGATATAGAGCTGAATTAGACACCCAGGTCCAGGTCGTAACTCACGACAAGCACTAAATCCTGACCGGGCTATTTGCTTTAGCCTTGGAGTCTTTCCATACATATATATGTTTCCTTGTGTGTGTTGTTAGCCTGTGATTTTTTTTTGTCATTTGTAGCTTGTTAACACAACTCCTAAATGTTTCATTGAACTGATCAATGAACATCATGTAACATGAAAAGGTCTGTTATAATGTAAGCATAGCTAATCAGTACATACTAAAAAAAGAAAAAAAAAAGAAAAAAAAATCTCTGAGCAGCCTACCCTGCATCCATGGTGAGGGTCAACGCTGGAATCCTCATCATCTTCCCCATTAAACAGGAAGACTGGATTCCACACAGAGCCACAGACTTAATCAGAAATTCCAGCTTTCCTAATTAGCTGTTTAACCAAGAGGCACTGTGGTAGGACCACACCTTTAGAAAGACTAGAAGCATCTTAAACTGAGGCAAAATGTTTTTTAAGTACCTAAATGTTCCTATTTTATAAAGCAGAAGACACAAGAACAATAACCTTTACCTAGAAATCCAGATTCTATGAATATGCAAATGTAGAAAGTCGATTTTGCATGAACTGAATTTGCAGTTCCTGTTATCACTTACATTATAGCAGCTATAAACAGTAGTTCCACCACTAGCCTCTGTTTTTTCTCTAAGTTAATAAGACAAAAACAAAAACAAAAACACACACACACAGCTTGTTATGTTAAAGAGAAATAGGAAAGCACAAAGTCCTCTGTCCTGCAGACATTCCATAATGTGGTGGAAAACGTACTGGTTGTTAAGCGTTAACACTGGAGACTCCTTCCATAAATTTTAAGCAACTGTATCCTAACATTAAAACATCACCATGTCAGCCATTACAACACGTTTTTTTTTTTTTTTAAATCTGTTCATTTTTAAACTTGGATTACATCAATCATTTGGCATAGAAATCCAAGCGAATGAGCTGTTACTGTAGAAACGATGATGCATAAATATATGTGATTTATACCTTGTGGCCAAAACTGCTTCCAGAGCTGCTGTTACAGAAAACTAATCAACACCTTCTGACCAATCAGAGTCGAGAATTCAACAGTGCTGTTCGTACAAGATGCACTAACGCTTGCGTTTTCAATACGAACTCTGATTTTGTGAGATTTTCGGCACGTGTGTTTTAAATGAATGTGTGAATGGATTTAATCACAAAAATGATGTCTTATAAAGTTTGGTTTTAAATTATGTACATTTTCTGTGAAACCACTTCAAGCTCAAGCTAAAGTAAATTCAACTGAAGAGAGATGCTTGCTCCATTTCCTGTGAATTTCCACTAATTTCACAAAATGAGATCATCTGATGATTGTTAAAAGGGGGATGGGTATGTTTGTAGCAGCATGAAGCGCAATCTGAGTTTTCCACTTATCTGAAACGTCCCATCCTTTTCCTGTCTGACTAACACTTTCAGTGGGGTTACATAGAAAGTGTTCAGATACAAACAGGATTCCTAAAATAGAACACAGAGCACTTGCTGTACTCAGGATACCCCATTGTTAAGCAATTCAACTGAGTCATTAAGCTCACCCCAACCACCCATACACACACACGCACACAAACACACTCACCACTTCCCAGAAAGCTTTTCTATTCTTCACAATAAAGTCAAAGCTTATACTAGATTATATTAATTATAAATTATATGTTTAATTTAATTTAATTTGATATATTTCACTGTCTTAAAGACATTTTCATGGAGGCGTTTAGTTGACGTTAAAAAGGGTAAATGTAAAAAGTGAAGTTCATGTTCATGCTTCTATCTTTTTTTTTAAATTGAAATGAAGAATTTTTTTTTTTTTACTTAAAACTAAATTATTTCCACAAACCAGCAGTTTACATTTACAAAGTAGGAAAAGCAGTGAGGAGCTTGGCCTCAAAGCCTCACCAGAAATACTGTTAAGAATTTTTAAATAGTTTTGATTTGTTGAACACTTTTCCTGGTCACTGTGCTATTTCATAGTGTTAACGTCTTCTTTATTATTCTAATATAGGAAAAACTGCAAAAGATAAAGACCTTCTATAACCCTTTGACTGATCGTGTACATACAGTTTTACAACAGCACAGCGATGAGGCCAAACACTAAGAGAATTTGCCTGGAGAAAAAGCCTTTTCACTTGAGAGGGAAAGGATGCAGGAAGTAAAAATCGTATTCCTCCCCAGTAGCGGTTAATTCTGTTTTGTGAAAGCGGGTGAACCTTTACACTGTGAATCCATTAACCATCGTGAACCATTGTGGAATCGTGAAGCAATCAGATGGTCGTTTTCTTTCTAGGGAAAAAAATAAAAAATAGAGAAACTGCTAATTATCAAGAACCGGTTGCACTAGAGTTTGGCCTTTCTAGTTCCTTAAAAGTCGCGTGTAATTTGTCTCTTGTAGTGACCGCTACTGTCATCACTTATGGACGTTCACTGTCCAATGGCGAAGCAGATTAGCAAATTATGCTAACTACTAGCTACAAACAATCACCAGAGGCTACAACATACTCAGCTTTTTTTCGTAATGTCTCTATGCACATTTAATGAGAGGTCGTATATGCTGGGATAAGATAAATCAGTCCCTCCGGGATTTTGTGATTGCAGAAATGAACTCAAAAATCAAGCAAACTCCACAACAGTCGGAGAAGCATGCAATTTTTCAAAATTACCGTAGATTTTCTGCAGATTTGGGCCAAAACATGCTGTGTAACGTCAGCACAATGTGCATTCAGCCAAAGCCCTCTTCGATTCATGTGCGTCAAACATAAGTACAGCCATCATAGAAAGTGAGTACATGTGTGTCATCACTGGTAGTAGTTTAAAAGAAGAATCCTGTGCTTGCAATTTCACCAATTCAAGTAATCTCCTGCAAAAAAAATGCACACAAAACTGCAAGTTGCATCGCAAATTTAAAAAAAAAAAAAAAAAAAAAAAACGCAGCAAAATCAAGCCTTTTCGGCTGCACCAATCACAAAAAGACTGCGAGGGACTGATAAATCAGTGCTTATACATTTTGCCATGCTCACTGGTGTGAACGTAGGATTAGTCTTCAAGTTACAAAGAAACCTGCAACAAATTCTAGGTTCTTATTTTTGATACATTTAACAGTCCAGCATACAGTGTGGCAAGTTTTCTGTATACAAGCGAGCGGACACAAGCAACCAGGACTACTTTACTCTTACGAGCACATAGTAACTCTTCCACAGCAAGACACCTGTGGAATGCTGCCCGGACCGGAGTTTTAATGCCCACCATAAAACCAAGGGACACCTCGTATTAACGTGCGTGTGGTCAAACCGGACTTGTGCCCTGAGAAGCATCTGACTAATGCGTCCACAGAAAACACTGCTATAAAAACCTTGTGACCAAGTCAAACAAAGCAGCAGTTTGGCGCAGGATCGGGGTTCGAAAGCATTCCGTGTGGTTATATGGATCACAGGCGGGCTACCATATGTGTTTTCACGAGAGGTTTGGCCTGGCAATGCTGGTATTAACATGAAAGCTTCAGCTCGCAGAAGACGACTGATTTTAGCCAGGCTCTTTTTCTGCTGAAAGAGGGAGTCTAGCTCTGTGTGGGAACAGATGAATCATAGCAGCAGCTGGGTGGAACGCCACCAAAACTGCTATTAGCCAGCAACCGGGAACAAACATTTATTTTCACACATATGTGCAAGAGATAAAGAGATTATGATGATGCATAAATATCGACAAACTGACAACAAGGATGTTCAATGAAGCATAATTTGCAGTGAAGAGCTCTACTTATTCAAGTGAATGAACAGGTGAAGTAGTTGCTAGTATTGGGTAATGAGGAAGTCTGTCTACTGAGAAGTTTCAGCCGAGGCTATATCAAGCTTTGTGGCTTCCCTTGCGATACAGTGGCAGCGGATGAACAGATCTGATTCTGTAAAGGCTGATGAACACAGGAGGGAACTGAACATATGAACAGCTCTTTGCACAGTCATCACCCTGAGGAGATGTATTGTCATTGTGGTACACAACGAAGCTGTGTACAGAGTGCCACGCCATGACTCACAACATATTTGGCACAAACGCATGTCTAAGATTCTGTCCCAGGTGGATTACAATCACCACTTCGACCACAGCGCTGTTAAATACTCGATTCTGATTGGACTGCTAATTCACAGACACTTGTAGGGTGAACTCTACACATAAACAGATTTAGAAAAATTGTGTCATCATTGATATGGTGAGGTTTTCTGTAAGAAGTTTATTTAGCATTTATGGAAGGAGTCTCCAGTGTCAGCGCTCTGTAACAGTCTGAGGTAAAGCTGTAACTTTTCCAAGGATGGAGGGCTTTGCGGTTTCTCGGAAATACGACAAGCTGTGTTAATCTGTCTTATAAACTTGAAGAGAAAGAAAAATAGAGGCTGTAGTGGAATGAACGTTGAAAACAAAAATACATTCGAGGGCAATGTAAAGTCGTTTATGTTGATCAATTTCATGAACTGATACGTACAAAGTTCCGAAACTTGACTTTTCAAAGAGTTCATGACACTTCATGAATAAGAGTATTGTATAAATCTGTATAAATGTTTTTTTAAATAACACAAGAGTCACAAGAGTAGCTGGCATTAGCTTGAGCAGATGTTTTGTAGTGTTAGCTAGCTATGTTTGCTTTATTTAAATATTTTTGAAGCAGCTCAGTATTATTCGTATATATGTATGTATATACACACACAAGTACTATTGATTCTTTGCAGCATAATTAAAGTGTCTCCTCAGTCGCCTATCTAGATATCTTAGCAGTATATCTACAGATACACTTACGTCTGTGTTAAAAATATAAACCCACTGTGCATCTTTCAACAGGAGGATCAATTCTTCGAATGCTGATGTGACTTTTTCACTCATTCAGCTGCTGTTCAAGCCTTTAAACTAGATTATGACACTGTGGGCTGTAAAATCAATGTGACTGCAACACGCACACACAGACAGACAGACAGACAGACAGACAGACAGACAGACAGACAGACAGACAGACACACACACACACACACACACAGCTTGACTTTGAAAAGTTTTCACCCCATTCTTTAGTGGCAGGCCGGCTCTTCAGTGTAAAGTGATCCGGTGATCAGAGGGTGATCCCCCTGTGAAGGCCTCCGTCGGCGCACTCTGAAGTGTCTAACGACAAACTCGCATGTTCAGACAGACGTTAGGAAGCTTGACTGCCTTGTGCACCAGCCCTATTCATCTACAAACATGTCCCACATCACCACACATGCCTGAGTCAGGATTCAGTCTGAATGCTAGTTTTTGTTTTCCGTCAAGATTCAGGACAAATATGTGCCGCAAACAATCTTTTCTTCTGACCAGTCTCTTCTTCTTGTCGACCTTATCACACTTGATGATATCTCTCGTGTACCGCTTGGTCGACTTGTGTCACACCTTTAGCACAAAGACTCTGCTGACTGATCAATATTTCTGCACGACGCTCAATCAATCAATCAATCAATCAATCATGCATGACACGGTCTGAGCATGCGAGATGTTCAGGTTCTGACATATTGACTTCAAAAGACAAACTGGTGGAAAATAAGTGGTCAAGGCTTTGAAACTGGGCCTCAAACAGCAAGTCCTGCTCTGACCTAAAGATGGCCTCTCAACTCCAGCTCACTGTAAACCTCAGTCCCACATGAAAAAACATCTGGCTCAGCTGGGTTCACACTGGCTCTCCTAAGTTAGTATTCAACTTGAACAGTTAAACAGGCGTAAATAATCTAAGAGATGTCATATTAGGGTGACACTGAACTGATGTACCTATTAAAGTTAAATAAAACAAATCAATGTATCAAAAATCTGTGCACCAAATCTTACAAACATAATAATCCCTGAAATGCTGATTAGGCATAAAAAACAGATTATAGCTAGCATCAGATCCACGTTTTTTTAAAGCGCTTATTTGTATAAATCATTCTCATGCATGAATGCATTTAGGATATACGCAATATTCATGCACAGTTATGTAGCATGCATGAAAATCATCATAACGATGCAAAATGAGCTCTTTTGTCGATTAAACAGTCAAACAAGGACATCATTTTCACTGATAAATATAACGCGCACGCGCCCGCACAGCGATTTATTTTTATTTGCATGATGATTCTCGTCGTTTTCTCTTTTAACTACAGCCCACCTCGGCTTCTTTGCTCGCGCTGCTCACCGTCTGCACCGCCTGCACCGCGAGCGAGCAGTTTGTTCTCTTCACCACCAGGTAAAACGGGTAATCCTTGGCCACCATGCTGTCGCTCTCGGTTGCCGCGCCGCAGGGAACGGCGGCTGGATGAGGATGAGGATGAGAAGGATGAGGATGAGGAGGAGGATAGTCGCAAGCCGACCTCCCAGCCACGGTGCCCGCCAGCTCTACGCACGAGGAATCGCAGCGCCCCTGTGCACGCACACCGGCCACGAGTGCATCCCGCGCGCGCCGCCGCCGCCGCAACTCGCCGCTCGCGACTACACGACTGACTGCCGAGAGCGAGAGCGCGAGAGCTGTGGCGCGTGCGTGTCAGGCTGTATGTGGGTGTGTGAGTGAGTGAGAGAGAGAGAGAGAGAGAGAGAGAGAGAGAGACAGAGCGCGAGCGAGCAGTTAAAAACTCCTCCTCATGGGTGCACGAGCGCGCCGCTCACTGGAGCCAGTCATTTCAGCTTCTCCTCTCCTCTCCTACGCTGCACACACACACAGCTATGCACTAACCTCCTACTGCATGAAGTCTGAAGGCACTACAAGTATCCTCTACAACGCTGAAAAAGATGAAAAGCAGCCTAAAGCCTAAACGATCGTCAATAAACATCATTTCCTCACGACAATTATCTGTAGCCAAAACTAATCATCTAAACTGTAATGTTAGTAAATAACATAGCAAAATAGTTCCCTGACCATGCACATGTCTATACTAAGTAACATACTAAGTATTGTAGCATGCATGGTTTTGTTTTTTAAAGCACCCTTTTCCAGACCAGTTTCTGAACGTGGGCGGGGTTTCATGCTCCACCCACACACTTTATAGACTTTGATAAAATATTTCTAGTAAGTTCTAATGTATATTTAAAAAAAAAAAAGGTTTTAGCTTTCAGCACACACATGTAAGTCACATGAATGTCAACATGTTGTATACAAATAATTAATAGTATCCATTTCCACCTTATGGCTCTGAAGTGGGCGTGGCCAGTTTACTTAATTGGTGAATGTAGGTTGGCACCTAAATTTCCTCTAGTGATCAAACTGTTGTATGTTTACACTTTGGTTTAAAGTAGCTAAAAGGAAATTTCCTCCCTGAATGGCCTGCATATATACTTACAATAATTAATTAATTAATTACTGTGTGGTCTTCAATCAAGCAAAGGATTTATGTTATGATTAAATTCTGATTTTGACTTTCATTGACAAGTTGGTCTTTTTCCTTGGTGCTGTTCGTCTACCTTCTGATAGTGGTGCAGCAGGATTTAGATCTTGCTTAATCTGTACCTAAAGAAAGTGATGCGGCAGCGCTTTAGCCCTTTAGTCTCTCCAGCTCTCTCACCTCCTCATCAGAACGCTCTGCTCAAACAGTTCATCTTCCAAAGCTTCAACTTTCATGCTAAATCTGCTGTCGGCGCCATCAAGCTTGTCATCTAACTAGCCGAGCTGAGTCTCTGCTGTAAATTGACACAACTGCGTTATAAAACTGCACTGCGTTTTGGAACTTTGAGTGCCGAGTCTGCATCAAGCACTACTTGTACGTTGGATTTCTCATTAATATGAGGTTGAACATCAATGAAAGATAGTGTTTAGGCGGCGCTGTGGCCTCAGTAGGTTTCAGAATCCAACAGCTCAACGTCAGTAACGTTAACAAGCAATTTGATGTCAAACTGTTAAAACACTTCGTCAAAATGACCGAACATAAACAGTAGCCCAGCTGCTCCACATGTAGATGGAACTGTTTGCCAAAACACCGTGTCCTATTTGTACAACAGCTGAAGAGCTTTTGTTTGTAGCAGAAACCATTCGACCCACCATTTCAATTTCCACTGTTAAACTGCCACAGACTGTTTGGACTAGAGCATACACACACGTCTTCCGGCTGCAGACTCTAATAACTTCAGTGTGTGCAAGCTGGAGAGTGAAACCTAGGGAGGGAGAGGAAATCAAACTGGTGTCCATTCATTCACCATACTGTCTTTTTTTCTCTCCCCAAGAAAGATCTCTTAGGGCTGCCTTAGGGTGCCTCGCCTTAGGGCAAAACTGCACTCTGTGCCAGTCGGGGTGTTTTTTTTTTTTTTTTTTTTTAATGATTTGTTAACTGTTGAGAGGGATTGAAAATAATCCCTGTCCCCAGATAGCCTTGCATGGGAGCTCCCGTTCCAGCCGCAGGCAGCAGGAAATCGGTCAGAGTTTTAAGAGCCTTTGTTCTGGCCTGAGGTTCCTGCCATTGTGCAGATATCAGGCGTTGGGGAAGTGTGCTGTACTTAGCCAGGAGTGTGTAGGAGGAGGTCAGGCCTGGTTGCTGGAGCCCCCGGGCAGCTTGACGACTGTAAACAGCCAGTTCTGACACTCTCCGTCACTCAGCCACCCTTGCACAGACAACAAGAAACAATAGGCACTTGGACCTGACCTGAGGACAAAAGCGAATTATGGGCCCCTGGATACTTTGCCGATTGTCGGCTGTGATCCAAATCCATTTCCTGAGCAGGGTTTTGTTATGTACGTACTGCTGTTAATCTGAAACTGCTTCACCAGCATCCATGGTGGGACCTAATTCTACATAACAACCAGCATATATGATTCATAATTACCTTGCTGCTTTGGTTTTCAGTAAGAATCGCCCACCGTGGGCAAACCTAACCACACTGACAAAAATCCCCTTCACAGAAATTGCTGAACTACTTTGCTGATTTCCATTACAGCATAAAAAAAAAAAAGCTGCATGATGGTTATATCCTGTGGTCGAGGTTTGGGTTCCACACAGAACCTCGCATTTCTGTTGCGTCACCTTTCACTTTCCAGTCAGACATACAGCTGAGCTATGTGTGTGTGTGTGTGTGTGTGTGTGTGGTGGGCAAGTGGAACTTGAGAGACAGTGTCTAAAATTAAATGATGATGTTGCAGAGATATCATTTCAAAAAGCCTTGCTTATGATTTATCAGATGTTTTCTGAGAAGTGCCGTGAAACAAACAAAGTCTGGCGTGTTCAAAGTTCATCGAGGATTTACAGGCTGTCCATCACACAAAGAATATGTGAAAGCGCATGTTTTGTGGTTGCCTGTTCAAACAAAATGACGACATGCTCCAGCAATCTTGCAGTTTTCATTAGGATAAAAACAGTACAGTTTTACTTTAGTATGCTTTACATTATCTTTTCTATAGCAACCACTCACACAAAAGGACCTGTACGGCGGACACTCCACAAAAACGGGTTTTAAAATGTGACTAATTGTTGATACGGTGAATCACCATATTTTCTGTGAGGAGATGTTTCTTTAGTGTTTTTGTAGATGAAGATGAAGCTGGAACTTCAGCAAGGAATCTTCAGGAAGGAGTATGTTGCACTTTGTGGTTTCTCACTAACATGACAAGCTGCACTTTTCTCTTATTCACTTAATTCAGGAAAGAGAGAGAGAGAAAAAAAATGATAGGCTGTTATAACATAGTAATAACAGGAACTAACTTGTTTTGTGGACGTTCAAACATGAGAAATAAACTAATACCTTCGATACTTCACTAAGCTACTACAGGTTTTAGAAGAGACTGTCTGAATCTAAGCTCCTAAGAGTTTTTGTTCCTTTTTTTTAAATCAATAATGGCCAGTTGCTGAAATGAGTGGTATTGTCTGGACATGTTGATTTCTGAGAGTGACTTTTCGGAGCTACCTTGCCCTCTCCTCTCCTCCCCTTTCCAAAGTCCCTTTTCTAATTTATGTGTCGTATAAGTCTTATTCAAAATTAGCAAAAGTATACTAATGTATACATGGAGATAAGTACACTAATAAATAGGCATCTTCTCAGGTTTTGTGTAATGGTCGGAAAAACAGTTGGAAAAATATTCAATATTTTTTAAATATTAAAATAATTGTTGTTGTTGCTGATTTCTTCTTTCGGCTGCTCCCGTTAGGGGTCGCCACAGCGGACCATTGGTCTGCATATTTGATTTGGAGCAGTTTTTACACCAGATGCCCTTCCTGACACAACCCTCCCCAATTTTATCCGGGATTGGGACCAGCACTGGGAGTGCACTCTCGTGTTTAACCCCAGCAGCCGGAGTTGGTTCCCTGGCCGGTAATCGATCCGGGCCGCGGCGGTGAGAGCGCTGTGGCCTAACCACTAGTCCTCCAGGGACCAAATATTAAAATAATTGTACTTTGGAGTCTTATGTTTTGAAAATAAGTCAGAATTATGTCTGAAACAAGTGTAGAACTAAAGATAGTACACAATTTGTATAGACAGCATTACCTAATACATTAAAAGTACACTTTAAAAACGTACCAAAGTATACTATATTTTTTTTGCAAGGGTTGTTTGGAAATCGAGCTTTAGTGGGATTACAGGAAAATGCTGGGTGTTCGTGGGATCATCATTAACGGCATCTTAGCGTGTCTTGAGCAAAAAGGTACACAGTGCATTTTTCAGATTAATGCTCACATGACTGCAGATATCTTCATGTTCAACTGAACCACTATTAAGCATCTCTTCTTGTCATACCCCAGTTTAATCTGTCTGAATTTATGAAAAAAACGTAATCTACGATGCCCTTATATAATCAAAGGGCACATGTAATAGGATGATTTCATTCCATGATTTATTTTTGGATCCTCCCTATGAAACACAAAATGAAACAAAGCTACAGGGTCATAAATGCAAAGCATGAATCTTCTCTAAGGCCGACGTCAGGTTTGATTTCAGTGAGTCGAGTACTGCTAACCTTGAGCTTCCTCATGTGGAAGCTGTTCTGGGTTTTAGTAGCAGGGCTGTAATGGAAGTGGTTGCTGGTTTAATTAATTACATTCCTCTGCTGCTGAAAGTAAAACCTTGTGGTTTGCCTGCTCTTGCAGCTGATAAATACAAAGAAGTAAAAACGAGATGTACAGTATGTGCATGAATCAATAATGAAAGTTGAGTAAACATATTTGAAGTTTAGGTGCTAAAAATAAGGAAAAGATTAATTAATAAATAAATAAATAAATAAATGCTCAGGGGCCAAATAAGGAAACTGAGTTACATAAAGGTCTGGTGTAAATACAAACATGTATCAGATCTCCAATGGAGAACCATTGGCTTAGTAGGTAGATGTGGAAATGGTGTGTGTCCACATTAAGGAACTAAAATCATCTTAGCAGTGATGCGAGTCAGTACAAGTCATAAATCTTGTGTAAATCTGATGTAGGATGAGTTTTCCACTTCACCAGCCTGACAGTGAAACTGCCTGCTCTGTGATCGGCTCAAATCTAAATGCTTCAGTGGTTAGAGCGAGAGTGTGCGTGTGTTGGAGACAGAAAAAGATCTGTGTAGAGGAGGGTACAAGGGGAAAAAGCCAATTCCTTAAGGACATTAATTAGAGGCACAGCATGCAAGGAAGCCACATTTAACTCTGTGTGATCACATTACATTCAGGCTTTGTGCATGGAGGAGTAATGTGGGGATGTGCTCCATATGTGAGCTAAATACACAAACAAGGGCACGAAACCTCAACCTTTTATTATTACATGGTTCAGCGAATTCATGACTGCATCTGGACTAAGGTCAAATTCTGAGTTTTTTGGCAAAAAAATGGGTTATTATTATTTGTCACTGTATATATGTGAGAAGGTTTATACCAAAAAAAGTATTTAAAAAAGATAAAGTTGACATGTAGTATCAACTTTGCGCTTAAAATCACAGAACTGTGAGATAAAATGTTCTAGTCCTTCTATCTAGTGAGCTAACAATCAGTACAAACCACTAGAGATTTCTAGTGGATCCTAATGGATTTACACATGTTTCTGCTGGTCTGTAATGGTAGTACAATGGAATGGGTTATTCCTAATGGTTCCCGATGGCTTACCTACTTTTATTCTTAAGGTAATCATCTAACCACGAAACAAGGTCCTATTGGTTTCCGAGTAACCAGAAAATCTCAAATGGAAATCCTACACAAATCTGATGAAAACCATTAAGCCAAGTCCATTACATGCTGGAAAATACCACTTTTTTTTAATTAAAATGTTGAGTGTAAAAAACTAAAGTTGACATAGTGTATCTACTTTGAGTTTAATAAAAGTCTAAATCTAGACGTGTCAAATAGAATTATATTCCTTGCTAAAAATCAGTAAAAACCATTAGAGATTTCTAGTGGTTCCTAATGGATTTAAGTGTGTTTCTTGTGGTCTGTTTAATGGAATAAGTTATTCCTAATGGTTCCTGATAGCTTATCTCATTTTTCTTCTGATTAAAGAAGGCCCTAATGGGTTCTGGTGGTGTTTCTAATAACCACAATACCTGTAATGGAAATCCTACTGAAATGTGACTGAAACCGTTAAGCCAGTTCTCATTAAAGTCCGTTAAATGTCCATTAAATCACCGAAAGCCCATTAAACTATCAGAGATTTTTTTTTGTTTCAGAAATTGATTCCAAGGTCTGGAGTTCTTATAACGGCGACTGGTTAATACTAAAAAAGGCTACGTTACCAACCATGTATTATGACTCAGTTTAGTAAAACACACGCACACACACACACACACAGTGTTTGTGAACCAGTTAGCATAGCATAAGCACATAAAACAAGTGCCGGGATAAATGCTACAATACCAAACAAGGTAGGGTGTCTATGAATGAGCTCTAATGTATATTATCCTTCTTCTACAAGTCTCCTGTGCTAGCTACAAAGTGTGGTTGACAAATTAAAGGAAAAAAAACAAAAAAAAAAACAGGTTGCGCTCCGTTGCGCTGCGGGGGCATTTATTTATTTTCCCAGCATAGTTTGAGTCCACTTGTCCTCTTTGAGGGATGCATCACTACGAATCAATACAAAGTTCTTCTGACTGATCGCCTTTATCCTACGATGAAAAATTTCTATCCTGGTGGGAGTGGTCTCGTCCAAGATGGCTCCGCCCCATCCACAGGGCAAGATGGTTCGCTAAATGGTTCAACACAACACACATGAGAACGACTGAGGCCTCCAATACAGTTCCAGTGACTTGTAGAAACGACGCCAAGGAGCAATGAAGCTGTTCTGGCAGCTCGTGGTGGCACTTTATGTTGTTTTTTTCCTTTAATTCGTCACCCAGCGATAGACTCAGCATGGGACCCTACCGGGAACCCCAGAGGAAAAGGTATGTTTGACTTACATGGCAAACAACATAAACGATACCAAGAGGTTGGCAATCTGCTTTGTGTCTGCAACCTGTGGAGCACTTGGATTGCTTTCTAATAATAGTCTGCCTCAAAGCCTGGGTGGTCTATTAGTATTTGATTTCTAGTCTAGATTGGCCTATTAAAAGCATAATCACTAAAACAGCCAGTGTTCAGTGCATGCCACTAAAAAAATGTTGTATTTGTGAAACATTGTTTTTTTGCCTTGATTTAGATTTCAGTTTATTTTTAATGAAATTTATATAGAGAATATTAATGTAGCATCACAAACTGCATGATATGTACTTAGAAACCCAGCAGCATACCACAGAAATAGAGATTACCAGCTGCTGTATTCTGTATTTTTTATCAGAAGATAACATGAGCCGTTCCCTCTGGAAGCCGTTTTCTCCTAATTGTTACGTAATGTGGTGGACATTCAGGTCTCTAACTGTAATTACATTCAAATTGTTTCATACGGGGTCTTTTCTTATTTATTTATCAACATATTCGACAAAAACTGTATTTGACAATCTGCCTAATTTCTATCATTATTCTCCCTTTTCTGTCCAAACAGAAAATATATTGTGGATGTCCCACAACATTATATGTACACTACATCACCAAACATATGTAGACACCTGACCATCACACGCATATGTGGGTTTTCCACAAAGGTGGAAGCAGACAAATGTCTAGAATGTCTCTGTATGCTGCAGCTTTACGATTTCCCTTCACTGGAATTAAGAGGCCTAAACCTGTTCCTGCATGACAAATGTCCCTGTGCACAAACCGAGGATCATGAAGACATGGTTTGCCAAGGTTGGAGGGGAAGAACTAAGAGTGGCCTGCACAGAGCCCTGACCTCAACCCCACTGAGACCAGGCTTTCTCACCTGACCTCACTGACGTTTTTGCGGCTTTGGGCAAATCCCCACTTTCCAAAATCTAGTGGAGGGCCTTCCTGGTAGAATGGAGGCTGTCATAGCGAAAAAAAAAAAAAAAGGTGGGACCATTATTAAGGCCGATGGTTTTGGAATGAGATGTTTGGCAAGCACGTATGGTTTTGATGGTCAGCTGTCCACATAATTTTTGGCATACAGTGTCATAAAATGGATAAATGCATAAAAAAATAAAGATAAATTGCAATAATGTGGCAGATTGCTGTGGTAACAATAACTCCACTTCATGTCAGGCCACATCACACCACCTCGTCATTGACTGCTTTTTCCAATAGCACGTCCTATTGTGTTTTACACCTTACGTAATCACATTCTCTACTGCAATCAAGAATCCGAACTGTGCTTTACTGCATGCAGTTACACATGCAATTAATTTGACTTTGTTATCAAGCTCTTAGTGTATCTGCAAAGTACAAGCGTTATGTACACAAGATGACGAGGAGAGTGACAAGAATAATTATACGACTGTAGAGCTCACTGTTCAGCTCGATACTCTCAATAACAAGAACACATCTTCCCAAAGCCCCAGAGACATATCCACACTACTACAGAGTCAAGTGTCCTTTAATCATAGCAAGGATTCGTTAGTTAGAGGTATTCCAGTGAAATTTGGCTTAAATGAGAGGTCTAGAATTCAGTTTATAAGATAATAAATGACCATACAGTGCAGGAGGAAGTGACCTCAACCACACCAAAGACGAGGACATTGACATGAGGTAACTCAGTTGTTTAAGGTACGGTAATAAAAGTTGAAAAGCCGTACCCAGCGGCTCTCAAGTGGTTCCCATAAGTTCCTCATGTCTCATCCAGACGACCCTGTGAACTTCCTTTATTTACATAATTGCACCACTCAATCTATTTATTTGACATTCAAGGTCCATATGATTCAAAAGCTCATCACATTCCATGTCCAACAGATCTCAAGTTAGACACTCATGCGTTTAATTTTTCCTCGACTTTGATGTGGACATAAGAATGAGTCAGAGACCCTCGGCATTACGCTCGGAGTCATAGGCACATCATCACGGAGCGTGCATTAAACTGTCCCGTTCCGACGGCACCTACAGTGTTAACCTCCTCAGACAGTCAACACAGATTACACACTCAGGCCAAAATCAAGACACAATCCACGAGACCTTACGTCTGTGGAGGTTAATTCAATGATCACAATGCTTTATGATGTCTCATGATAGAGAGTTCATTATCTGTCTCTAACCTTTGAAGTTTGTTCATTTCAAGTTCTCATAACCTGCTTATCATCATAAGGGGAAAAAAAAAAAAAAGTTTCAAATGTTCAAAGGTACTTAATTACAGGCAGCTGTTCAGATACAATAGGTTACAGAAAGATAACTTATCAGGGCAACATGGATATTATGATGCACTGATTAATAATTCAAGTTCCATATCAGTGTATAATCTGAAACCCGTGTCCTCCATTCTGCACATGTTCCTTATAACAACTACTGCTTTCCTGCCAGTAACGCACCTGATTCAGCTCATAAATGGCTGTACAACTCTAAGCAGGAGCGGGAGAATCTAGAAAACCTACACGTGAATGCTCTAGTCTATAACTGTTTATACCACAGCGCTGTTTGATTGGTCAGAAGGTGTTCTCTCTAACAGCAATTTCTTCTTTCATCTGCAAATCAAAGGTTAATTATTAATACACTCGTTCTAATATGTTATCGTTTCTATAGTAACGGCTTATTTGGGACGCGCCACATAATCAAAGTCTATAAATAATAAATGGATTTTTAAAAATGTATTGGTATTTGGAAAAACATCTAACTGTTGATATGGTGAAGCATTCTCTAAGGAGATGTTCATTTAACATTTATGGAAGGAGTCTCCAGTGTTAGGATAGAGGATAGAGGCCTCAAGAGAAGCTGCTTTTTTTCCTTACCTTTGAGAGAGAGAGAGAAAAAAAAAAGAATCTGGTGAGAGAATGAGTTTTTATAGCTGCTGTAACGTATGTGATAGCAGAACTTATTTTGCGGACATTCCACAACACTAAATATAACTGTAAATGGATAAAAAAAAAATATCAGTGTGAGCAAATCATTGCGGTATAAGTGGAATAAAACACTTCGAGATGTGCTGCGAGTGGAAAATGAAGGGTGACTTCACATCGGGTCATATCAGATGACCCCGTCATTAACTATTTTCCTATAACAACACACCCACCGAGTGTCTTATCATTTACATGATGCGTCATATGAGTCCCATATGCAAAAATAATTAATCAGTTAGATAAAGATCAGTCTAACAAGAGAACATAGCTACCTGCACCACTGAAAAGGTAAAAAAAAAACAACACACATTATACAAAAGATAAGACACTTTATATAATTATAATCCATATTTTATAAATTAGCATATCATAAGTAGTCCTTGTACCACTTTGAATTAGAAAATGTGCAAAATTGCCACACTAAAATATAACCAAGAAATGGTAAGATCAATTATTTAGTTGCCATGACAACAAAATCACGATTAAAACAATATGGTTAAAATGGTCATTTCTTAGAAATAACCATTTAAAAGCAATAAAAACCTGTGCATCTTAACTTGTATGTAATTGTTGCATATGTCTTTGAGTTGTATAGATGCTGAAGGACGATAAAGCATGTCCTCGAATTCAGACGTGCATGTTGTAAAATCTGCCATTGTCGTGCATGATTACATAATGATTCGACTCTTAAACTGGAGGAAATGGAGGTGCTAGTTCTTAGAAAGCAGCAGCAGGACTCCAACTGTGGCAGTGGAAAAGGGGTAAGAGAGAGAAGTGTGTCACTTGACCTTCGCTTTGTTTGATCTTAAAAGAAGAAGAGAACCCCTATAACCTGCTGGAGCTGGCAGGGGCCAAAACACGGCCTGATGACGTCAGCACTACATTTTCTCTAAAAGGGTGAAAGGGAGCAAAACAGTCTTTTGATGTAGCAGAACGAAAACAAAATGAAGCTTGTGGGCTTCAAACCTGTGATGTGCACCAGTCAGGATTGAAAAACCTATGATCACTTGTGTACGGGTTTAATTTTTCTCTTGCTGCATGGAAACTGTAACGTGGCTATTAAGAGATGAAAAGGCCAATAAACACCTGGCGCATCAAACGACCATCAAAAGCAAAGAGTCTTGCGCAGAGTTAACACCAATAGACGTCGCAATTATAAAGGTTTGCACTGGCATTTTACTAACAAGTAATAAAGACAAAACAATGCTATAAAGGAAATGTTAAAGGGACAGTCATAATAAAGATTTATATTTTAAAGAAGTAATAAGAAATGTAATAATTAAAACAGGTCTTTAAACTGATTCTAAAATCAAAATGTTTCAGAGCTTTTTTTTTTTTTTTTTAAACCTCGCTCTTAGTGTACCAAACACCAATACTCTAGTATAGCTAGATTAAAAATTGTTTTGGTTATATTCGCATTTTAATTCTATAGTTCATCACCTCCAGGAAAACAATAAAAATTTTTGATGACTCATCCTGTACTAGTCTTGCGTTTGTCCAATCAAATGCTCTCATGTATATATATATGTCCCACCCACTGGGGTGTGTGCTGCTCTACAGTAGCTGGTAGTTAGCAGCAGAAAAATGGTTCATTGGTGCGTTTTTTTACTGTGCGTCTTCCCGCATACTATTTCCTTTTCTCGATTCAATTCAATTCTATTCTATTTGTATAGCGCTTTTAACAATGGACATTGTCACGAAGCAGCTCTACTGACTATCATGTCATTCTGGAGAATAAATAGTTGAAGTTTATTCATTTGGAAGAGGGCGGACTTGACGGTTTTCAGAGGAGTGTTTTACCAACTTGGGGCTGGAATGTAGATGCTATGTCAGACGGATTCCATCTGACTGGTAGATAAAATTATACTACTTACACTTAGTGAGTAATATAATTTTATCTACCAGTCAGATGCGTCTGTCGCCGCCAATGACGGTGTCCCTTGGCTCAAGCACATATGGCATAACTCCAAAATCATACGCTATCTTGTCATCTATAATATCGTCCTCACTGAAGGGGACAGGCAGGGGGGAAGGAGGTATTGAGAAATCCTCCACAAAAAAAAAAAAGACTCTCGTTAAACTCTTCGCTGATCTCCATATTTAGCTAGCTGTCTAAGTAGTAGCTAATACTACTGGCTGTTGAAGTCAACACGCCATCACTACGACGTCCTGCTTGAAAAGTAAATACGTCGATATATGAACTCAAATCACGGCTCTCAAGCCACTTCATGGGGATTTTAATAATAATGTACAGAGAGCTATACGAGAACAAGTAAATGCTATAAACCCCACCCATGATCTACATCCCTTAATATTTCTTTATTACTCACAACACTGATAAATCATAATCGTGAAGAGGAGAAGAGTCAGGGAAAGAGGAGAGGAGGAAAAGAGAAGCGAAAAACAAAAACAGGACGGGTTAGTGTCGTGGAGCTGGTCACAAAGGTAGAGCTTGCTTTATTGATATTCCTTAATCTTTCTGAGGTTCCCTTCAAAGGCCAGCGTGAAATGTCAGCAGTCTGTTAAAATCTGGGTCAGCAGGACTGAGCTGTGTCACGTCGCTTGCTCTTATCTCTTACCTCTCACCTCTACTGCATCGGGTTTCGTGTGAGTTGCTTTAGTGGACATACGCTTGTCTATCTAAGAGATGTAGTGTTTGACACTAAGAGGCCCGTTTCTATAGGCACACATACATCATCAAGCTTTTAGCTAGATATCAATTCCACAAATCCGCACACACTATGGAAGACAGAGTGAATTTAAACAACACTATTTATGTAAGAGCGGTGGATTTCTTATCTACATTAGCTAGGCTTGACATAGTATAAAAATCCCGACAGCCTCGGGAAGGGAGGAGATAAAGTCTCTTCATGGAATTTGAGAGTGAGCTGCTCTGTACACATTACTTTAATAACTTGTGCTTACAGATTTGACATTTTCCAGCATGGCATTAAATGGAATTACAGTACTTAAAACGCACTTATAACGTAGTTAATTTGATAATAATAAATTTGATTTGAAATTTGAAATTTATAACAAAGACTTTATCGGTATTTTTGTGTACAGCCAATTCTGGGAGTCTTATTTGTTTATTAGCTCAGTTCCAAAAACATGGTTTGCAAATTATCCCCATGGTACACCGAAAGTTACGGATACACCTCTTGTAAAATAATCTAGCTAGCTAGCTAACTTAGCTAATGTTAGTGATTAAAAAATAAAATCTGTTGTTATGGTATACTATAAAAACGTTCTCCATGTATGACGATGCAACCCAAGACTCAGAAACCGAACTTGCACTCGTGTTTCAAATGCATGCTAGTTCACTAGTAGCTCGCTAACTAGTTGGCTATATACCTGTAATGGCAGGATGACGTGGGTGTTTTAAAATTGCTATTTTTTTCCACTGCAAACGTCAAGCGAGTACAGATTGTCCTGATGACGTGTTATTTTGGAGGGAAGAGTTAACGTTAGTGTTAATGTTAGCTAGCTGACATTTGCTTCTTGCCAAATCTACATTAAGGAAACAGTGAATGAAAGTCTGGTGTGGTTGTAACTTAAAAATGAGCATTTCCTCCATTTTGTTTGTTTTTTTTTTTTTTTTTTTTATAGACACTGTTGTCTTGTTTTCTACTGACGTACATATCTTATTGTCTTTCCAGTGTTTACAGATCAAGACAGAGGACTTTGCACTTTCCATTTTCTTGGCAACAAGACAAGCTGCGGTTCTTTTTTCTTTGTTTAAATGTCAAGCAAGACTAACGAGAGGCTGGTGAGGAAACGATTGTTTATAGTTGCTATAACAAACGATAACAGGAACTAATTTGTTTCATGGACAGTCCACAACATTAAATGTAACTATAAAAGGATTAAAAAAAAAGTATTGGTGTTTTTAAACTACAAAGTTGTTAGTGTTGGCAAATTGCTGTGGTATAAGAGGAATAAAACACTTTGGTGCTTTATGATGTTATAGAAATATAAAATGTTAACTTTGGGGTGGTTACTGTAACTTTGCGTCGCATTGGGCTGCATCACACCACCCTGTCGTTGATTATTTTCCTATAACAGCATGCTGCAGAGGGTTTTACATCTTACATGATGCATCATATGAGCTCAATATGCAAAATAAACTCAGAAATTAGATAAAAGATCTGGACTTATTTTATTGTATTTTATTGAGTTTGTTCTGACTGCTGCTTAAAGGAGTAGAGACGTTCCTAAGCCATTTAATACATTACCGAGCTTTGAAAAGATGTTAAAATGTATTACTTGCTCAGTGGTGCTTTGTCTCTTTAAGAGGAAACACTAGAAAATTTCTAAACATATTTCAAAGGGTACAGTGCACTAAAACGGTGACTCAATACAAAATAAATGCCAGGGATTATATTAGAGGATGATTTACTGGTCTGCTCTGTGTCTCATAATGGCAACGTCTGAACTTTCTTGGCTGATACTAAAGCTGAGTGTGTGCACAACGTCATTTAGAAGAAGACACAAGAACACAGATTAAAGCAGCTGCATAGCAAACACATTAGCGCTGCGGCACTGATGTCAATGACCGTCACAAGTGTTAGTCAGGTCTGGCTGGGTGTAGAGAGGTAGAAAGCTCAGGATAATTTAAAAAAAAAAAAAAGAAAAAAACTCCCCCCCTCAGACACATGCACACATTCTGACAGGGCCCCTGGTGTTTATATTGCCGTCTGCTTCCCCCAGGGTGCGTGATGAGTAACGTGGTGAAACCCTCTCACTCTCGCACGCTAGGTCCAGGAATGCAGCCTCGACACTGAAAGACACGCTGCAAGCCGACGATCTCAAAGCTGGCCGTTTCCAGTCTGCACTCAGACTCAACTTATCCAAGTTTATGCCGCTTATGCTTGACCCGAACATGACCGGGGGGACACATCTGAATGTAGTACATCTAACCTAAGATCCTGACAAAAGATGTGAGGTCAGTGTGAGCTACAGACCAGTCAGAACACGTTTTTTTCCTACTACAACTCTGTCCTTTTAATGCTGAAACAGGAATAGTGGACAGGTCGTTAGTTTATGGATCTGTTAACTAATAGGATACAAATAACACAGACATTTGTCACATCCGCCAATAGCAGCACTTTAACGGATTGCACAACTGGATGAACGTGATTTAGCATATAAGCGGACGGTGTGGTTGTTGGTCACACTCTGAGGTTTGCCTTTTGTAATTCATGTCCAAACACAACACAGCACTGATATACCTACATCCCAGGATGCATGGAGTCAAATCCGTTTAGCGTCGTTGCAGAGCCACGGTTAGTTATGGCGTCTAATCTGGTAGTACCTCATCACTGACTTTTTCAGATTTCCCTCCAACCCTCTCCTCTGGACTCATCCAAAATCATACTACAGGAGCTTCCGTTTCTCCATGCAGGGAAGCGGTTGCACTGAAAACCCTTTGGCTGAGCGATCAGCTACCATTGTATACGTTGTTACATCGGTACCTCTGCTGCCCTTCATAGTATGTTTGTAACTTTATCATACACGATGGCTATCAAACACGCAGAAGAACATGGCACTGTTGATCAGAACTAAACCAAACAAATTTCTATTTCTGGCTAATCAGTGATGCACACTTCCAAGCCAGTTAGATTGTTTTGTTTTGTTTTTTGGCTCAGCATGGCCCTTTTCTCACAGCCACTATTTCGTTCAGTTTATAATAACAACGTGATAAACACTTTGATTGATCTGTAAAATCATTGGACCTCAGCGCCATAGATGTATTTGGAATGGCAGGTTAAATGCCAAAATAGTCACTCTAGTTGAACTGCACACAGTCTAAACTGGACAGGAACTCTCTCAAGACTCTGGTGATATCCTTAGCTGACAGGATTGAATGGATTCTCGTACAGTTTAAACAGAAGGGAATCATCTGCATTTACAGTATGAGTTTAGTATTTATCGATGACCCTCCCCATGCCTAATCATGTGCCACTCCTTCCTGCTTTCAGCAACATTCCTGTTACAGTTCTGAGAATTATTTTCTTTGAGTGGTGGCCCACACCCGGGCTTTTTTACATAATGCCAGCTAATTTCAGGCTTCCTCCAAGGCAGGGCGGTCCAGAACTCGTTCTCTTTTCAGGAAGACCACCTCTGACCCACCTGCCCTGAAATAGAGCTCGTAACATGCAGCCAACAACCATCAGAGAGAACGCAGGTCACTCTTCTGGCTGGCAGCAAATCAAGATACCTTGTTTTTGACATGCTCAACAATGCTTTTGATTGCTGTGTTTTCCAGCTCATTTGGTGGATCTGTACATATTGTACCAGCAAAGCATACACAATAGGAAGATGTTTCCCAGAGGACAACCCCCAGGTGAAAACGTTTCATAATTGCTGTTGTGGTTTAAAAACTTGAGCAGGCTGCGTGCAGCTAATTTGGATTTAGCTCTAGGCTTAGTCTTTTTTCAAAAAAATACATACATATTGTTAGTCATATTATATTTTCAATTCAATTCCAATTTTCAATGGACATGGTCTCAAAGCTTTAGAGAAATCCAGATATAAATTTTAAATTTAAATGTTTTAAGCAAACCAGTTTTAAATAAAGGAAAACTAAATATTTTTGTCTATTTTTAAAATAGGAATAGGTTTTAAGAGCAAATGCATTCATTTTCAAATGCCTTAATGTCAACGACAGGAGCCTCTCTCATTCGATGATGTGCATCAGCTTAACAAAATCTATTCCGATCTTGTAGAGGCGCATTTAACAGCGGCACTCCTCTGAAAACATTTACGATGAATAAACTTGAAAAAAGTCAATAAAGTTGACTTGATAAAGTCACTTGAGTGAACTGTTTGGGTGCCATTAGTTATACTAGTTCTGGCATCATATTAGCAAGATGTTTTTAGTAAGGTAAAACATTTTTAATATAAAAATAACATCAATATAGGCTAAAAGGTTTTTAATGTTACCAAAGCCAATTTAGAGTAGTCATAGTTGTTAGCTTTAAACTGTAAAATCTTTACAATCTAAAAAAAAAAAAAAAAAAAAAAAAAAAAAAAAAAAAAAAAAAAAAAAAAAAAAAAAAAAAAAAAAAAAAAAAAAAAAAAAAAAAAAAAAAAAAAAGCTTACATCCGTAATAATGACTGATTTCCTTCTGTAATCACCTTAATTATTTTTGCAAAGTGTGTGCGCAATGATGAGGAAAACATTTCCTCTCCGTCCAGTAAATCATTTCTGACATTTTTGTCAAGCTTTTAATCGTTGAAGCAAATGTCACTTTATTTTGCGTACAACGAAAAGGTGTCGATCAGCATCACCAACGAAATAAACTACAATTCAAAGTTGAACGTATTTCCAAAACAAAACACATTCACTCTACATTAAACAAGTACAAGAGTTAAGACTGTAAATAATCAGACGTATCATATGTCAGTGCCACTTAAACAATGAGTGGAAAATTACAGGCGGTGTGTGACACACAAGCACCACTGGAGCTCTTTCTGTTTAAACAAGCAATCAATTGCACATATGGTAAGGATTTAAAGGGACTAGTTCATTCAATGCAGATGTATTTGCTTTTTAGTACAAATCAGTCAATATGGAAATTAGGTTCCTGTCTACATCAATACATTATGCATAACACTAATAGTGTTTTAGGAGCCTGTGCAATGATACCTCTGTGAGCATCTTATAAATATTCTAAACTTATTAAACAGAATGAATGCATTCTTGAGTAACGCAAATTGTTAAGAGCACAGATCGTTACATTTGTGGAAAAAATAGCTTAGTCTGCATTTAAACTAGCAAGCCACAACTAGCTTGTGTAGCTTGCGGCTGTGTAGCGAGTGCTACTTTAGACACTTGTGGGTGTGTATTGTCCAGCAGAGCAAGCTACTAGCTCCATACACTCACCAGAGTATAGATGGCTAAAGATGGCTTAACCTTTCCAGTGTGTAGAAATATCCAACACAGCAGATTGTGGGACTAAAATACCAGAAATGAGAATTGCATTACCAAACTTCCCGATGTTAAACTAATCCAGTCCAAATAGCGCTGCAGTTTAACAAAGTAACATAAAAAGATACCAAAAACAAACATACATACATTTACTGTTTAAAAAAAAACAAAAAAACTCCAGCTTACCTAATTTGCTTGCAACACAATAATGTAATTAACCTAATATATGCACAATGTTGAGCCACTAAGTTCTAATATAATATAATATAATATAGTTTATAGATAATAAAACTCTCTCCAGAAACTAAAAATAGTGCAAATACTTAGGAAAAACATGGACCTGGCAACTCTAAAGAGCAGCTGGGAAATTTCAATGAGTAATATTGGTGAAGTTGTTGCGTAACATGTAATGAGCCATGGTACAGCTATACAGTATAAAATAAATAAAATAAAAACGTAATTTACTAAGTATTCATTGCAAAGAAACTCTCCTGAAGCACACGATGACTTCTAAACTGTGGTTGGTCTCCTTGTCCACTTAATGTTAATGTTAGCTACACTCTGTCAGGACCGTTTTAGAGACTAACATCCCACTGCACATTATAAATAGTCTTAATTGTGCATAAATAGTCCTAATCTCTGGGGATAAACAAAATCCTATTTTAGTCACAGTTATTTCTCACCTAGTTCATTCTGGCTGCTTTTAGGGTTTAAATACGCGTGCCATTCTGATGTGTTATTTCCGTTAAATCACTGTCCCTGTACAATTACAGCCATTTAGAGTAGCCATTAATCTGGCATGGTGCAACACTGCTCTATCTGGCAATGACGGAGCGCCACAGAAAAACATAAGATCACGTAAGACGCTTTTTAGAAAAAAAATAAAAATAAAAAAACAGGCCTCCCACAATCCGATGTGAATTTAATCAGAAGTGAAGGCTCTTGGTCATGGAAAAAATCCAGGTTAAGCTCCAGAGGATGATGAAGCAGAAAAACATGAAACGACTGTTTTTTCTTTAATGCAAACAAAAATAGAAAAATCAGCATTAACCAGTGGAACACTTGCAGTGTAGGGTCCACATTTAAAAAAATGTTTTTTCCACAGCTGGCCAAGATTCAGAGATTAATCACAGGTGACAATCTGAATAGAAAATAACCATATTTAGACCATTTGGAGGTAAATGATTTGGCAGGACAACCTAATTTAGATAAATAGCCCTAACCCTGGTTTAAGTACATTGAGTATGAAATTATGATATCAGAACAACTAATTAGTGTCTAATCCCATGTCCAAGAACTAAACTTTATCACCTGCAAAAACAGCCGATCCCTGATTACGATCATATCCGCAGATACGTGAATTACACATCTCCTACTACATAACCTGCGTGCTTCAGTTTTTCAGGCTTCTCCTTCAGCCCTCAGTTCACACGAGACCTCCAGATGTGGCTGAAAGACACCTGAGAATATTTAATAGCAGAAATCAACAAAGGGAGCGGGTTTTTTTTTCTTTCTTTCTTATTTTGCTTTGCGGCCAAGTCGAGTGTGGAAGATGAAATTCAGCACAGCTGACAGTGATGCAGGTGGGAGCCTGTTTAATGACCCTTTGACCTTTGGCTTTCATGCAGGCAGAGCAGTGGTACAGTCCAACAGATGTTCTGCATATTGACCTCCAAGATCTGTGCACATTTTTCCTTATGTTGATACCAATACGTTCATTTGTATAATAACAGTAGCCATGATTAATAGTAATTACCGAAGTACATGGGGAAAACTCCGTTTCAAGAAAAATAGCATTAATAATTTCCTTCAAAACAAACCATTTTTTCTGCGTGTGCCAACGTTGTCTTAGGCATGATTTCAGAAGGCATTTACATGCATCTGTCTCATCTGTCTCAGCCAATCTGTCGTGATGAATGCACCGATAGCTGCTCCAGCTGCTTGACATGCATTTGTAAAAGGCCAACAACAGCGATCAATATCTTGCTTTCCCTCATTGGTGGGTTCACAAGTGGCCATGTGAGAAACAGCAGACCACTTTCCACTTGGTTTTCCCAGCAGTAAACCGGCTTTATCAATATCAGCAAGGCTCTACATTGTGTTCTACAGCTAGTCACTAATCCAGCTGAACACATGCCAAACAAGCACGTGGCTGTGCTCCCCCCCGACTCAGAGCTCGCCTCCGCTCAGCCTTGGGCACAGCTAAAGAAGTCTGACACACAGGTACTTTTACTGTCATGGAAACAGGGTGAGATCATACCAGAATCTAGTGTTTGTTCCCCAGAGCAGATGATGCTCATTTAGTGTACACTGTAGCTTAAGGTTTAGTCAGTAAGAATCCGTGATACTAATAAGAAGGGATGTACTGATCCTGATACTGGTATTGGGACGAGATCCAGTGCTCACCTACTCGTAAAAATGCTCTGAAACCAGTATCTGATACCACGTGACGTTAGCCTTGAGTATGTGCTAATGAACAGGTGACATGAACTCACAGCGATCTGGACGTATTTCAGGATTAATGTTCAAAGCAAACTGTGATTTGTAAAAATATCAAGAGGAGTTACTACAACATTTTCCTACATTACAAGTAAAGTAGTAAAGCACGAGTGCAGAACAACTGTTGCATGAGGGAGCACTTCACTTCTGCGAGCACTAAGCACTGAGACACACGCACTGTTTCACCAGGGTCTATAATTTGTTAGCAATTTTTAATGACCACACTGAATGCTCACTGAAACTGCTCTACTCCAACATAAACAGAAAAAAATGTTCCCTGTTGCCCTGATTTCTTAATACTAAGTAGGTTACTAATTTCCGTATCAGTATCAGATTGGATATTGAGGAGTGCCAACATGTATTCATTCTCGATCTGGAAAAAAAAAATGGTATCAGTGTATCCCTATTAATAAGAAGAGATTTAATAGTATGATAGTGGCAATTATAATACATTTTTGTAATAAATGTACACTATAAAGGGAGGTATGTCTGTAGTTGAAAAGTATTAAATTAATTGACAACATCCTCCAGCAGAATATTGACTTTGGATAGATTTTGAAAATCTAGAAATAGGCTTTAAAT